>OX638373.1:4426509-4684733 GCA_951812925.1 Calliopum simillimum | reverse complement strand
ATATCGACTAGTGAGGATCCCAAGAAAAGTTCCTGCCTACAGCAGACGAAAAGACTTTAGTATGGTGGTAGCAATTTTAAACATCAGCTGAAAAAATATAAAAATCTACACTGAAGTGATGAGGGTGTCCCTTAAAACGAGTAAAAGCCTCATGAACCTCGCAAACTCGTAATAGTTATCAAAATCAATACGAACTTTGACAGTTTTACGAGTTTACGAGGCATTTCGGTGCTATTACAAGTTTTAAGGAATACCCTAAATTGTCAGAACACTATATAGGTGTTTATTTACTATACAACAAGATAGGCCCGGTAAACAACGATGTCAAGAGGACTTGGAAGAAGCAGAGCATATGCTGTGTACTTACCCTGCAGTGATTAGACGCAGAATTAAGTACCAAGGTTCTGGGTTTCTAATTCCACTGCAGTGACGAAATATATAAACAGTCTAGATCAATTCTGATTGGAAAAGAGGATGTACAAAATATTTTTTAGATCGTGATGAAATTCATAGCCTTTAAAATAATCTATATTGTAAATAGGCAAACGAAATCGGTTCAGTCCCTGTTTCTATATCTAAATCTCAACCGATTTGCTTGATTTTTTTTTTAAGTGGGCGGTGCCACGCCCCTAAATGGAAAAAACAATCTCACGGCTAAGCCGCTGCATCGATTTCAACGGAATTTGGTATGAAGATAGGATTAGCACTAAGGAATGACAATATGACCATTATGTTTTTCAGTGGGCGGTGCCACGCCCCTAAATGGAAAAAACGTTCTCACGGCTAAGCCGCTGCATCGATTTCAACGGAATTTGGTATGAAGATAGGATTAGCACTAAGGAATGACAATATGACCATTATGTTTTTCAGTGGGCGGTGCCACGCCCCTAAATGGAAAAAAGCTCTCTTGGCAAAACCGCTGCATCGATTTCAACGAAATTTGGTATGAAGATAGGGTTAGCACTAAGGTTAGATAATATGAACATTATGTTTTTCAGTGGGCGGTGCCACGTCCCTAAGTGAAAAAAACGCTCTCACAGCTAAACCGCTGCATCGATTTCAACAAAATTTGGTATGGAGATAGGGTTAGCACTAAGGAACGATAACATGACCATTATGTTTTCAGTGGGCAGTGCTACGCCCCTAAATGGAAAAAACGCTCTCACGGCGAAAATACTGCATACAATTTTTATGAAATTTGGTGTAGATATAGAGATAGCACTATATAGCACGATAGCATGATTGATTTTTATGAATTTTGGTATAAAAAGATATCAAAAACTGTTTGCTCTTTTGTAGGAGTTACACGCCTCTAAATGGAAAGTACGATATTGAAACTTAGCTGCTGCACCGATGCAGATAACCCGAACCCTAAAGAAGAATATTAAAAGCTTTTTGTGTTTTATCGAGCAAGGAGGGGTATAAAAACCTTTTCCTTTATTTTATGGTCAAATCGAAATGGTCGAATTTCGGCCACAAGGCGAACTCTAGTAATAATTAATTTGGATGCTAATAATAATTTATTTGGAGAAAATTTAGATGCAAAAGATAATTTATTGGATCGGAATGAGGTTGCACACCCCTAATTTCCAAAAACCCTTTAAAGTCCGATTAATATGGAACGAATATAGAAACCATAGAGCGCTTTGAGCTCAAAATAGGCAAAAAAATCCAAATTCTTTGCTCTTATAGGATTAGGTGTAGGATATTTCTTGTTCGACCTCGACATATAATATGGCAAAACACCTTTCTAAAACTTTTTTACTAGAAAATCTTTAATATGATATTTAAGCAGAAAATCATTGGAATTATATTAAAAATTTAAATGTAAATTTTGGTACTTTTATTACCATTGAGTACATTTCTTGCATTATGACATGACTCCCAAAAACCACTTTTGAGACAAAATTTTTTAAAAATTATTTTCAATTATTGTTAAAATGGCTCTTAGTAATAAGAAAATGGACAGTAACGATTTTTAAAGTCAAAAGGAAAGAAAAAGTTCCGAAAGGGTTAATAGAGCCACCGTTCTGAAAACATGCTATACATTGTGGTTTTGAAATTAAGATTAATAAATTGTCGACAAAATTTGTACTGGTGTCTGACCATCACAATTTGTAGCATATATTGTATCATTCTGTATAAAGCAAAAGATGTGGTTTTCTTGTGATCTTATCAGACATTATTTGTTCAATCGTCCTCGGGTTTCTAAAGAGTAAAAAAGCTTTTATTTTTGGTTGTGAAATTAGTTTGGAAATTAAACCTTAATTGTGTGATGCCTAATACTTTTAGCCAAGGCAGTATATAAGAGCAATAAAAAATTATTTTTTATATGGAGCCTTTTTTTAAGTTATAAATAATGACTGGCAATAAGCAAACCAAGACCATAGCAATCTTGGTCATAGACATTAAGTTCTTGTGCTAAGATTTAATCGTGAGATCATATTGTAGAAACATATTGTTTTTGAAAAATTCATGTTATCTGTGTAAGTTCTTGACATATAAGGATGTAATTTTGCATTTTGTATACATATGTATGTTAGGGGCATAATATATTTTATTAGATTGAATTTGGCTTTTGCAACTCTGATTTTTTCGAAACATTTTTTCTTATATAAAGGAATAGATAAAGAAGTTTCGACCGGGTAATTGTAAACTAGTTGTTATAATTAAATAAAATGAAATTATAATTACCTACGTTTTTGACAATTAACTAAAATTAAATTTATTATGTTTTCGAGTTTGAACGTACCTTCATAAAAAGATTTTTATCCATTTGATTTCAGTTCTCTTTCATATTTCTAGTTTTGAAGTTTCTATTTTTTTTTTTTTCAATTTGACTGGAGCATGTGTTTTTTCGTAGTTTAGAAGTTCTAAAAATTTTCAAGTTTTGTCTTCTATTAAACTTGGTCTTTTTAAGCATTGTTAAATATTTTCTGACAAGTTCCATTTTAATTGTTTAAAACTTCATTTTATTTGTCTTAATAGAGTGGTGATAGATTCGGATAGTTGGGGTCAATAATGATTTTGAACAAGCATGTATATATAACGTACGGCATTGGTATTTTCGATTAAGTTTTTAAGTGAGATTTCAAGTATTTAGTTTTGATTTTTTTTTTTTGTTGTTGTTTTGTTTTCTATTATCTTATTCCAACAGTTTTAGTAAGGTTAGATTTGCTCACATATTTTTGCAGTTCTTTTAAATTTTTTTTTTACAGTTTTAAAATTAATTTTATTTTATATACATATTATTTTTATGTTTCATATATTTTAATGTATTATCTTTTTAAGGCCAGTGTAAGGCACGCGTTTCGAAATAAATATTTTAGTATTTTATTATTATTTTATTATTTACTTATTATTTTTACATTATTTAATAATATTTTGTTCTATTAATGTTTTGTTTTGGTGACTTAAATAATTTTCTAATTTCGTATTAATTTTGTACAGTATTTTGTTGGTTTTTGTTTAAATTTAATTTGGATTTATGTATAAAATATAGGTATTTTTGGTATTTAATCGATCACATTTTGTTTTCCAAACTTTCAGTTTTTAAATTTTTCCTTTTTTTCGTAGAGGCCAAAAATATCACTTTTTAGTAGCTGGTTTTAGTTGAAGTGGAGTCAGAACAGTGCATGCAGTTTCTCGTTTGTATTCTTTTGTATAAAGTTTTTTGTGGGAACTTCGCAGTTTTAATTTTATTTTTATTTTCAGGTTATATGTATTTAAGTTATTTATTTATTAAAATAAAATAAAACAAAAATAAATTAAGAACACAAAAAATTAAGAATTGCGCAGTATCTTACTAACAAATAACAACAATTAATTTAACTTTTATTTTACTTAATACTACTTAGTGGAAATTATTGTTGTTGTTTTTTTTTGACAGGCAAAAAGAATAAAATGTGAAGTTATTTATTATCTTATGTTTTTTCTAATATTATTTTTCATCTTAATATTATAACTTGATATTAATTATTTAGTTGAAATCAAATTTAAAAAAAAAAAAATTGATTTTTTTCTCAGCTACAATGTATTTTACTTTAATAATAATTTATTTTTTGCTTGATTTCTTGTTTTTTTTTTATTTGTATTACTATTAATTCGTTTTATTCTCTTTTATTATTTATTGTTTAATTGTTATTTATTTTGTATACCGTAATTTAGTATTATTTTTTATTTATTTTATATATTTTGATATTATTAATGTCCTTTACTTTTTATGTTATCTTTTTATATTATCTCATTTATATTCATTATTTTGTTATTATTTTTTATTTGTTTTATTTTCGTCAATATGATATCATCATTAATTTATTTTATTCTCTTTAATTTGATGTTATCATAATCTGTTTATTTTATATTTTATCAACTTTCATTTATTTTATTTTATTTAATTTTTTATGTCATTTTTTTTTTAATTTAATTTATTATTTGTAGTCGGTTAAGCTTGTTTATATATTTATTCTGGAATGGTTCATCAATTTCGCTTTATATTACAATTATTTATATAAATTATCTTCGTTTTCTAAGTTACAAATATTTTTTATTATTACTTATTTGTTTTATTATTCAATATTTTTTATTGTTTTCTTTCCTTATTTTATAAACTTGTATTAGCTTTTTTTATTTTATTTTATTTTATTTTATTTTATTTTATTTTATTTTATTTTATTTTATTTTATTTTATTTTATTTTATTTTATTTTATTTTATTTTATTTTATTTTATTTTATTTTATTTTATTTTATTTTATTTTATTTTATTTTATTTTATTTTATTTTATTTTATTTTATTTTATTTTATTTTATTTTATTTTATTTTATTTTATTTTATTTTATTTTATTTTATTTTATTTTATTTTATTTTATTTTATTTTATTTTATTTTATTTTATTTTATTTTATTTTATTTTATTTTATTTTATTTTATTTTATTTTATTTTATTTTATTTTATTTTATTTTATTTTATTTTATTTTATTTTATTTTATTTTATTTTATTTTATTTTATTTTATTTTATTTTATTTTATTTTATTTTATTTTATTTTATTTTATTTTATTTTATTTTATTTTATTTTATTTTATTTTATTTTATTTTATTTTATTTTATTTTATTTTATTTTATTTTATTTTATTTTATTTTATTTTATTTTATTTTATTTTATTTTATTTTATTTTATTTTATTTTATTTTATTTTATTTTATTTTATTTTATTTTATTTTATTTTATTTTATTTTATTTTATTTTATTTTATTTTATTTTATTTTATTTTATTTTATTTTATTTTATTTTATTTTATTTTATTTTATTTTATTTTATTTTATTTTATTTTATTTTATTTTATTTTATTTTATTTTATTTTATTTTATTTTATTTTATTTTATTTTATTTTATTTTATTTTATTTTATTTTATTTTATTTTATTTTATTTTATTTTATTTTATTTTATTTTATTTTATTTTATTTTATTTTATTTTATTTTATTTTATTTTATTTTATTTTATTTTATTTTATTTTATTTTATTTTATTTTATTTTATTTTATTTTATTTTATTTTATTTTATTTTATTTTATTTTATTTTATTTTATTTTATTTTATTTTATTTTATTTTATTTTATTTTATTTTATTTTATTTTATTTTATTTTATTTTATTTTATTTTATTTTATTTTATTTTATTTTATTTTATTTTATTTTATTTTATTTTATTTTATTTTATTTTATTTTATTTTATTTTATTTTATTTTATTTTATTTTATTTTATTTTATTTTATTTTATTTTATTTTATTTTATTTTATTTTATTTTATTTTATTTTATTTTATTTTATTTTATTTTATTTTATTTTATTTTATTTTATTTTATTTTATTTTATTTTATTTTATTTTATTTTATTTTATTTTATTTTATTTTATTTTATTTTATTTTATTTTATTTTATTTTATTTTATTTTATTTTATTTTATTTTATTTTATTTTATTTTATTTTATTTTATTTTATTTTATTTTATTTTATTTTATTTTATTTTATTTTATTTTATTTTATTTTATTTTATTTTATTTTATTTTATTTTATTTTATTTTATTTTATTTTATTTTATTTTATTTTATTTTATTTTATTTTATTTTATTTTATTTTATTTTATTTTATTTTATTTTATTTTATTTTATTTTATTTTATTTTATTTTATTTTATTTTATTTTATTTTATTTTATTTTATTTTATTTTATTTTATTTTATTTTATTTTATTTTATTTTATTTTATTTTATTTTATTTTATTTTATTTTATTTTATTTTATTTTATTTTATTTTATTTTATTTTATTTTATTTTATTTTATTTTATTTTATTTTATTTTATTTTATTTTATTTTATTTTATTTTATTTTATTTTATTTTATTTTATTTTATTTTATTTTATTTTATTTTATTTTATTTTATTTTATTTTATTTTATTTTATTTTATTTTATTTTATTTTATTTTATTTTATTTTATTTTATTTTATTTTATTTTATTTTATTTTATTTTATTTTATTTTATTTTATTTTATTTTATTTTATTTTATTTTATTTTATTTTATTTTATTTTATTTTATTTTATTTTATTTTATTTTATTTTATTTTATTTTATTTTATTTTATTTTATTTTATTTTATTTTATTTTATTTTATTTTATTTTATTTTATTTTATTTTATTTTATTTTATTTTATTTTATTTTATTTTATTTTATTTTATTTTATTTTATTTTATTTTATTTTATTTTATTTTATTTTATTTTATTTTATTTTATTTTATTTTATTTTATTTTATTTTATTTTATTTTATTTTATTTTATTTTATTTTATTTTATTTTATTTTATTTTATTTTATTTTATTTTATTTTATTTTATTTTATTTTATTTTATTTTATTTTATTTTATTTTATTTTATTTTATTTTATTTTATTTTATTTTATTTTATTTTATTTTATTTTATTTTATTTTATTTTATTTTATTTTATTTTATTTTATTTTATTTTATTTTATTTTATTTTATTTTATTTTATTTTATTTTATTTTATTTTATTTTATTTTATTTTATTTTATTTTATTTTATTTTATTTTATTTTATTTTATTTTATTTTATTTTATTTTATTTTATTTTATTTTATTTTATTTTATTTTATTTTATTTTATTTTATTTTATTTTATTTTATTTTATTTTATTTTATTTTATTTTATTTTATTTTATTTTATTTTATTTTATTTTATTTTATTTTATTTTATTTTATTTTATTTTATTTTATTTTATTTTATTTTATTTTATTTTATTTTATTTTATTTTATTTTATTTTATTTTATTTTATTTTATTTTATTTTATTTTATTTTATTTTATTTTATTTTATTTTATTTTATTTTATTTTATTTTATTTTATTTTATTTTATTTTATTTTATTTTATTTTATTTTATTTTATTTTATTTTATTTTATTTTATTTTATTTTATTTTATTTTATTTTATTTTATTTTATTTTATTTTATTTTATTTTATTTTATTTTATTTTATTTTATTTTATTTTATTTTATTTTATTTTATTTTATTTTATTTTATTTTATTTTATTTTATTTTATTTTATTTTATTTTATTTTATTTTATTTTATTTTATTTTATTTTATTTTATTTTATTTTATTTTATTTTATTTTATTTTATTTTATTTTATTTTATTTTATTTTATTTTATTTTATTTTATTTTATTTTATTTTATTTTATTTTATTTTATTTTATTTTATTTTATTTTATTTTATTTTATTTTATTTTATTTTATTTTATTTTATTTTATTTTATTTTATTTTATTTTATTTTATTTTATTTTATTTTATTTTATTTTATTTTATTTTATTTTATTTTATTTTATTTTATTTTATTTTATTTTATTTTATTTTATTTTATTTTATTTTATTTTATTTTATTTTATTTTATTTTATTTTATTTTATTTTATTTTATTTTATTTTATTTTATTTTATTTTATTTTATTTTATTTTATTTTATTTTATTTTATTTTATTTTATTTTATTTTATTTTATTTTATTTTATTTTATTTTATTTTATTTTATTTTATTTTATTTTATTTTATTTTATTTTATTTTATTTTATTTTATTTTATTTTATTTTATTTTATTTTATTTTATTTTATTTTATTTTATTTTATTTTATTTTATTTTATTTTATTTTATTTTATTTTATTTTATTTTATTTTATTTTATTTTATTTTATTTTATTTTATTTTATTTTATTTTATTTTATTTTATTTTATTTTATTTTATTTTATTTTATTTTATTTTATTTTATTTTATTTTATTTTATTTTATTTTATTTTATTTTATTTTATTTTATTTTATTTTATTTTATTTTATTTTATTTTATTTTATTTTATTTTATTTTATTTTATTTTATTTTATTTTTTATTTCAATTCAATTATTTTCGTTTTAGTTATTTTTAATTTTTATTTTGTTTTATATATGTATTTTATATCAAATTTGTTTAGGTCATCAATTATTTTTATTTATTTATAGTTCTGGTTACGTGTACATTTTTTTTTCATTTAATTTTTATATTTATGACATTTGTTTCAATTTAAATTTTTTTTTTTTTCATTAATATTGTTTTATTTTCTTTTAGTTGTTTTGTTAATAATTTTTTTGTTTTTATGTCATATTTTGAAATTGTTTTCTTTTTCTCAATTTTCGCCAATAGACTTTGGATTTCTTTTTTCGCTTTTTTCGCTTTCTTGTTCTTCGCTCTTGGTATTTGTAAATTTTTATGGTTATGATTTTTCTTTTCTTTTCGAATAAGTTTGGTGTAAATTTTTTTTCACATATTTGTGGTTGTCTTTTTTCGTTGTTACAATATGTTAAATAGTTTATTTTTTTTATTAGTTGTTGTTTTTCTAATGCTATTCTTAGCCAGTTTTTGTTATTTTTATCGTTTTGTGTACATTTACTTAAATTCCTAACATATTCATTAGTTATTGTTATTATTGTTGCTTTAGTTATGTTGTTATTGTTTATGGGATAAATTCTTATTTTAAAATTTCTTAAATAATACCAAATAGATACTTGTGTAGTTGATAAATGCAATATATCAGATTTTTTGCTTTTCTTATATTGACTAATTGCTTTTAATGTGAAATACCATGACCCATGATATTTGATGCAATTCTTGCAGTAGTATTTAAAATATTTCAAAACTTGCTTAGTGTAAGCATAATATTTTAAAAATAGTTTAAAAATTATTATTTTAAACTTAAAATTAGTGTGGTTCTTTTTATTATATTTATTTCTTGATAAAATTAATAAACAAAATAGTCCGCTGAATGGTATGATTATTTGTAAATGGTAATAATAAAAGAAGTAGTATTGTGTTTGTTTATGGCATGTAGTTGTATGTTGTTGTGATTTGTGTTGTTGTTTTTGTAGCAAATGCTAGCTGTATGGCAAATGGTATTGAAAACTGTTTGTTCCGGTGTCAGTGTCGATTTTTTTCTTAACGTTCGGCTGTATTTTGAAACTTCCACGCGTTATTATGTTGAAATTTTTCAAAGACTTTTGTGGTGCCTCCTTTTGATTTTGTACCGTTTTCGTCGCCTTATGTGGCTTCTAATTTGGGAAGGGCATTTTTCAAAAGTGCTCAAGTAATAAACTTTTTGTGGTAGTTTCTGGATTTGAAATTTTATATTTATAAGTTTTTGAATTTTTGATTGATTTGAATGTGTGTTTGTGTGTGTGTGTATGTGAATGTGTGTATGTATACTTATTTAAAACACTATCACTAAAATATTTATAAAATTAAAATTACAACATTTTTTTTTTTTAATTGTAGTCTTATGCGAAGCGTTTACAAAGAGCATGTATTTATTAAATAAGTTTAAAAATAAAAAATAAAAATATTTTATTGATACATACGAACTAATTTACACTAAAAGCTAATTATATAGAAAAAAATTAATGAAATTAAATAAAAACAAAAATAATTTTTATTTGAAATTATTAGATTTCTTTGTTAGTTATTATGAAGCACTATTTTTAAAATATATTTTTTATTTGTGTTGCTTGCACTTAAAACTCTGCCATATTTTTATTCTTATTAATTTATTTGTTTTTTTGTTGTTAGTTGTATTTATGGCTTGTGTATCCTTTAAATCACTTTACAGTTTGCACCATTTCAATTAAAGGTTTTTTCGTACACTTTTCATTGAGGCGTTGTCCCTTGACTCCTTACAATGTAACTTTTCAAATGTTTTTATTTGTATGCTTGAGCGTGCAAGTTTATTTTTAATTTACTATATTATAATCTCACTTATTTTGAGTATATATTTTTTTTTTTCACTCACTTAATTGGACTTTAGTTGAGACACGTTATTTCTGTTTTTTCTTTTGCATAGTTTTGAATTGATTTTATTATTTTGCCTTTAACATAATTTTTTTAATATTTATTTTTTTTTGTCACCATTTCTTTAGTTTAAGTTTTGCGTTTTTTTTTTATCAAACAAAAGCTCTCAAAAAATTTGTTTATAATGTAAATTAATTTTAATTTGTTTAAAATTTTATCTGTCTAAAGCGAAGTTTTTTCTTCTAGTTTTTGTACTTTTGTTTTAGAACTATAACAGTCTGATAATTTACAAATAAATATTGTTGCCTGGTTTTTATATTTGTAAATGTTGTTTTAGATTATAGTTACTGCTGATTATTTATGATTTTTTTTTTGCTCCATAAATCGTTATTTAAAAATAAATAAAATTAATTTTGAGCCCGTTCTATTGAATTAACTTAAATTGGTTTCGATTTCTGCCTTTTCTATTGTGTTTTTTGCAAAATTTTGTTTAAAATTTAACCGGTTTATTGCCTTGTATTAAATAATGATGAGCTGTAATTGTAAATAAAATTAAATAACATTTTGTGTTTTAATGTTTCGCTGAATAAAATTCGAAAATTTTTATTGCTGCTCTCACATTTTGAAATCAAAGTATTTGAGGCTTTGGACTCATGTTTAAATATTGTTGACAAATGAAAAGCTGAGTGGAAGACCATGTTATGTGGCAATTTAATAAATTTGAGATGATCGGCCTTAAAGCTATTAAACTATCATCAAATCCCTTTTTCTTTCAGTTCAATTGGTGTCATTCAATAGGTATTTTAAAAAGCTATAAAATTTTGAAAGCTGAGGCAGCATTTCTAAGATATAACATATTTCCTAAAGGATCTCTGCTTTTTTAAAAATGTCACTTAATATGTTCATCCACTCAGCTCTTCATATGTTTTAATGGTGCTACATATGTACGGTGACCAACCGTCCTGTATTTCCGGGGACAGTTCTGTATTTCGGCTATGTGTCCCCGGAATTTATTTGAGAAATACGGGACACACAAATGTTTTGTATTTTATTTCGTGTCCCCTATTTGTCCTGTATTTGCACAGTTCATTTATTAATATGTATAAAATATCAATAAAAAACCGTAATTGTTTAGCTAATTCATCACAATATGAAGTTGCATATTTTCATATTTTCTTAAAAACCTCTTGAGAATATACAAACTTAAACTGTGATTATATAGTTTCGCAACGGATAGAATCATTGTCAAATGACAATTAACAACTGAAGTGTCAAAATCATCAGTATAACCTTTTTTTTTTTATTTTTTGTAAAAATTGTTGAGTTTAGCTTGTGTTTGCCAGGATCGAATCTTCCAAGGAAAAAATTTTCTCCATTATGAATATAACGTAGACACAGCTTCGAGCAGCACCATACGCAGGATTTGCTCTGGAAGAGGTTTTTCATATAGATTAATTTTATTACATTTCATTCAATTCATATATAATTTATATAGAAAAAACATCTTCCTGGAGGAGGGGTTGAACCTCCGAAACCCTCTACGTGTGCACAATCCAGGCCTACAATAAGGACACTTAAAACTATTTTGATAACAAAATGTAATTATCATTTAAACTGTCTCGAGGTCAAAGAATATTTGAGGTCACACGGAGACATTTTGAAAATAATTTCTTTTGCCAAAAAATACTAAGAGCCGCTTTCACAATATCTGGGTAAAATTCAACTTGCGGATTCATATAAATTTTATATAAAATTTAATATCAAAGTGCCTGCCAGTTAAGGTTAAAGCCAATTTAATACAAGTAAAAGAAATGCTTTTATTAACGACCAATAAATAAAGTTTAAATTTTAAAATTTACGAAGAAAATTGTACCGTTGAGGTCCTCGCACGTAGGTATACTTTTGCGCTTTGATGGAGGTTACATTTAGAGGTGAAAATCTTTTGTTTTAGCTCATCAGTCATTGTTTGCCTCAATATTTTTGTGTCCCCGATTAGTCCCCCATTTCCCCCCGACTGTTCCCGATTGTCCCCGTTTTTTTCGCATAAATATCGTTTTGTCCCCGATTTTGCTCACACAGACATGGTCACCGTATACATATGCGACATACTTTCACAACTTTATGGATTTTACATTTTAACTATAAGAGAACATAGTTGCAGTAATAGTTCCACTCCGCTTTGACTACAGCATTTTGAGAATTTTGCTTGTATGGGAGGCGCCACGCCCTTTTGCCTGATTTCAGCAATGTTTTGTTCAGAACTTTCCCTTACTGTTTCCAATATTAGTTTGTATTTTGGTTGCATTCCCGTAAATAATGCTCTAAATATAGCGTTTGGCGTGTCTGTTAAACGGTTTCGGCATTTTACAATTTCACGAGTTGTCTCTTATAACGAAGGCATCATCGAATTATCGTACTCTTTAATAAGAATACACAACGAGTTTATTATGCTGAACAGGAGCTGTTTCGAGTAAGTTTTTCTTGCAGAACACTGTCAATCTCTCTTATATAAATTAAATTCGGATGACTTCTGCAGAAATAGCAGAATGTATTTTATGTCACAGAGACCATGTTGTCACAATAGGTGATTTTGGCGACTAGCTTCTAACCCCCCTATTGATCTAAGCTAATCTATTTAACATACAGAGGGCCTAACAAAAGTTCGCAGGTACATTAAGCTAGCAGAGCGAAAATGGCTAATTTTGGGCCCCAACGCCGAATTTTCGGCTCCTTATTTAAAAAAAAAAAATTGCTCTGCTAGCTTAAGTGTAAGCTGGAATTGTTGTTATTCGAAGTTCATAATTTCAAGAAAGTTGATTTGGTCCATTTTTTTTTTTTTAATGAAAAGCTTTTCTTTTGGCGATGGGGCATTTAAATAGCCTATAATTAGCCTATAATTATTGAATACTTTCTTTAGTTCAAAATGTTTTTTTTTCGAAATCTCTCTGCTAGCTTAAGCTTAACCTAGCAGAATTATTTTTTTTTTTTAAATGGAAAGCTTTTTATATGACGATTGGTTATTTAAATAGCCTATAATCAGCCTATAATTATTGAATACTTTCTTTAGTACAAAATGTTTTTTTTTCGAAATCGCTCTGCTAGCTTAAACTGAACCTAGCAGAATCTTTTTTTTTTTTTAAATGGAAAGCTTTTTATTTGGCGATTGGGCATTTGAATAGCCTATAATTATTGACTACTTACTTTAGTTCAATATACGTCCCGTATGTGTTTCTGGAAATAGCTCTGCTAGCTTACACTTAAGCTAGCAGAGCAATTTTTTTTTAAAAGAAGAGCCTAAAATTCGGCGTTTGGGCCCATAATTAGCCTATAATTCTGGCATTTTTTTTTTCAGTTCTGCCATTTTCGCTCCGCTAGCTTAATGTACCTAAAGTTCGCTTAGTAGGTGTCATGTTATATATTTTTAGTAAATCAAAAAAAATGCGTACTATTTGTTATAGTCTTACGATATATCATTTTAATTTTCAGAAAGATCGATCAAAATGGAGAGAAGAAAACTTAAAATTCGTGAAACAATGTTATCAGATATTCCAGTGCCAACGCAGGAAGAGATTCGGTTTGCTATTCTTTTTGGATGTCGACGTAAGCTGAAGCCTGTGGAAATAGTTAGTGAATGCCAAATAGCATTTGAAGTCAGTGCGCCATCCCTCGTGACTATTTCAAAGTGGTTCTGTGGAAGACGAACCTCGAGAAGGCCACCCCAAAACCCTCAACTGATTATGCAAGTGTAGCGCTGGTGAAGTCTAAAATTGACGAAGATTCAAGATTGACCCAGGAAATCATTGCTGAGGAACTGATCTTGAATGCCATGGCTGTATCGCAAAAATAAAAGAATGATCTTGGATACACGAAGAAATCTGCACAATGGGTTCCTAGAATTTTAAGTGATGCTCAAAAAGAGGCACGTGTGCAATTTGCGAAGTATTTTCTTGAAAAATTCAAAAACGGAGAGTCTAACACTTTCAAGAAAATTGTAACAGGTGATGAAGCATGGTTTTACAAGTACAAACCTGAAACCAAACAACAATCCAAGGTATGGAGCCCAGAAGGTGCAAATCCACCTGTTAAAGCAAAGCAATAAAAGTCAGCAGCAAAAGTGATAATGTCAGCTTACTTCACCAGAGAGAAAGTTGTAGTTGCTATTCCTTTGGAAAAAGGTCAGACGGTTACTGCTAAGTGGTATACTGAAACCTGCTTACCAAAAGTTTTCCAAAATATATTGGGAAAACGTCAAAAAAAGAACCTACGCTGCTACTTTCTACATCACGATAATGCGCCAGCGCACACTGCTGAAAAAACGGCCGATTTTATTGCCCTTTCAGGCATCGAAGAAATTCGTCTAACACCTTATTCACCAGATCTAGAGCCTTGTGACTTCTGGTTGTTTCCAAAAATAAAAAAAAAATTTGAGAGGGAGAGTCTTCAACAGCAATGAGGAGATAATAAATGCGGTTAATGGTGAAATTGTAAAACTGCAAGAAGCCGATTTTGAAGACTGTTTTCGACTTCAAAAATGAATCAAAATAAATGGCGATTATGTTGAAAAAATACAAACAGATGAAGAATACAGTTATAAATTTAAAAAAAATGGTTTATCCAATTTTTTCAATTCTACTAAGCGATCTTTTGTTAGGCCCATCGTAGATAACACCAATACATTATGTTTTTTAAGACTTTCAAAAGAGCAAGCTTTTAAACCAGATTTGACAGATTGCGGCAAAATTTGACAGTTGCACCCAGGCAAGCTTTGTAGTTTTAGTAAACTTTAATTGATGCAGTGATAACAATTCAAATCTAAAAAACGCCAACTATAAGTTTGTTGTTTTTTCTTTTTATTATATGTTTTTCTTATTTCCTGAAGAATGTGCCGTAAAAAAGTAAAAACATTGAAAAAGAAAAATTAAATAATGAGGTAATAAGGCTGTTGGAAAGGTGCACTGTTGCAATACCATTGTGCGCCAGTGGTATGAGTTTGACTCAAGGTACTCGTACCGAAAATGAAACTCCACATATCAAAGTTTTATACGGTGTATAATATGTATTGGTAACAGTATCGGAGAAAGTATTAAGTTAACCAGGTTACGAAGCTAATTGCACTGAGATGGTTTCCACTATTTTCACGTGTGGTATCACGCGTTTTAATAGCTACACGAATTGGAATTTAATTTAACAAAATATTTTTTTTTTGTATTTTATTTTTTCCACACTTTGATTTGTATTTTATACTGAATTTTGGTTTTGTTTTAATTTTCATTTTGATTTCAATATTTTTTAAAGAGCAACAATAAAATATTTTTATTTAGAAATTTTTAATTTTTTGGAAATAGAAAGATGCTTGCTTTAGTTTTGTTGTTATATATTGTTGCTGTTTTTTCTATACTTCTTCGCGTGCGCTTTTTGAAATGAAACACCGATTTTCGAGATTTTCTTTGGCGTTTTTTCTATATGACTTCACACGGAAAAGTTTAATTTTCCCGAAAATAGTTTTTGCTGTTAGAAACTTTGAACTATTTCGGTATCTTTATATTTTATTTCATAATATTTTTACTATTTGTTGTATTTTTTTTTTTTAATTGTGAGTGAAATAATGGAAAAATATTTTGCCGGAAAAAATTATGTTGTTGTTGATGTGTGTTGAAGAACCTAGTAATAGGTTTGATATGGGCTCCAAAAAGCTTGGCGTGCATACAAAACTTGCCGAAGGTCTCGTTAAACGTCGTTGACTGGACGTCGCAGTCAACGTTGCCGTTGCCAGAAATGACAACAACTACTACAGCGCCGCTGCTGTACAACATACATTTGCACAGATAGACATGCTACAGACGCAGCACAGTTGGACAGACGCGTCACTACACGTATGTGTAGCATTCAGGCCAGGTCCAGGTTTCTGGATTCTGAAGCAGCGCATTAACATGGCTTACACTTAACATATAAAAAGCCGTCAACGGCTGCTTCTGAATAAGAGTGATATTTAAAAAAACGCAGTTGCGTATTAGCGGTTCTTGCGTGGGTACAACTTTGTGACGTGAAATCGGTTTTTTTTTTTTTATAAATAACCGAATTTTTTTTTTTTTTTTTTTTGAAGTGAGACTTCCTCGGGCGAGCTAGTAGTTAAGTGTCATGGTCGCGGCATTTCTTTTGAAATTTTTTTGTGTCACTTTTGAGCGACATTTTACCGATACTTTTCGCTATAGCGTTAATTTTTATACCCTACACCCAGGGTATATTCACTTTGTCCTTCCGTTTGTAACGCAGAGAAGGAGGCGTGGCAGGTATAGAAAAGTATATATATTCTTGATCAGCGTCACCTCCTGAGTCGATATAGCCATGTCCGTCTGTCTGGCTGGCTGGCTGGCTGGCTGGGTGGCTGGCTGGCTGGCTGGCTGGCTGGCTGGCTGGCTGGCTGTGTGTTGAAATACACTTTTTGGGAAAACTGAGCAAGATAATTCAATGAAATTTGGTGCACTGCCTCCGTCGTCAAAGTTAGCTCGGGGGATTGAAAATGAGCAAAATCGGTCAACGGACACGCCTACCGCCCATACAAAAATTATATTCAAAATGCAATTTTAGAAGTATTTTTCACGACAATGCAACCACAATACATATAAGTACTACGAATTGTAAGCGCAAGCTCTGATAAAAAACTGAGCGAATTCGGACAAGAGGGCGTGGCACCTCCCATATAAGCAAAAGCTTCAAAACGCTATACTGAAAGCGTTTTTTGAGATATTCGAACCAACTTTGACTCAGACACTAAGAGTCATAAATGAAAGCTCTCAGCAAAAATTGGTTGAAATCGTACAAGGGGGCGTGGCACCTCCCATATAAGCAAAAATTTCAAAATGATATACTGAAAAAGTTTTTTGAGATAATCCAACTAAATTTCACTCTGTCACTAAAAACTATGAATGCAAGCTCTGAAAAAAAACTGGGTGTACTCGCACAAGAGGGCGTGGCACCTCCCATATAAGCAAAAGCTTCAAAACGCTTTACTGAAAGCGTTTTTTGAGATATTCGAACCAAATTTGATTCAGACACTAAAAATTATAAATGAAAGCTCTCAGCAAAAATTGGGTGAAATCAGACAAGGGGGCGTGGCACCTCCCATATAAGCAAAAGATTCAAAATGCTATACTGAAAGAGTTTTTTGAGATAATCCAACATAATTTCACTCTGACACTAAAAACTATAAATGCAAGCTCTGAACAAAAACTGGGTGTACTCGGACAAGAGGGAGTGGCACCTCCCATATAAGCAAAATTTTCAAAATACTGCAGTGTAGGGTATTTATTTTTTGGCCAGGCCAAAATTTACACCCTTACTAGTTTATTTTTATTTTCAGTTCCGTCACTTGCTGAAATATATAAGCAAATGTATATGTTGTTGATCTTAAGCAGTTGCGCAGATGAAATAACATCACTGCAAATCGTCAATAATTCCGCCTGGTTTTACAGGAGAAAAATCAAGCACCTCCAAATAGATTTAGGCTGCATTTATGACACGCGCGACAGGCGACGGCGCGACCAGATGACATTTCTAGCGACATTTCTGCAAAATAAATACACGTGTTCTTATGGAAGTGTTTAAAGCAGCGATTTCAAGCGACAAGCAATTGAAAGCGGCGTCTCGCCATCGCGTTCTACGAAAATCTGCAACTAAAATATCTTGATAAAAACATTTACTTCCAAAATATTTTTAACTGTTTTGTAAATCTTTCGTAGACGATGGAGAAATTAATTCGAGTTGGGCGCGTAAATGTAGGTACAGGATTTAAAAAAACCTGGACGGATTTCGAAAATACTGGTATTTAATGAAAGATATTTCACAAGCTACGAAATTGGTGTACAATATTTTCAAATACGGAGTTGCATTTTATGATTTTTCTAAAATGAAACGTCGCGAAATCCCTCATGACATACCCTTGTCGCTCGCAATTTTGCTTGTAGCGACGTTGCTTCAAAAAAAAACTAGTAAGGGTGTTAATTTTGGCCTGGCCAAAAAATAAATACCCTACACTGCAGTATTTTGAAAATTTTGCTTATATGGG
This sequence comes from Calliopum simillimum, assembly GCA_951812925.1. Classification (NCBI taxonomy): domain Eukaryota; kingdom Metazoa; phylum Arthropoda; class Insecta; order Diptera; family Lauxaniidae; genus Calliopum; species Calliopum simillimum. The sequence goes on along the minus strand of OX638373.1, from coordinate 4,666,297 downwards.
AGGTGCTACTCCCTCTTGTACGAGTACACCCAGTTTTTGTTCAGAGCTTGCATTTATAGTTTTTAGAGTCAGAGTGAAATTTTGTTGGATTATCTCAAAAAACTCTTTCAGTATAGCATTTTGAATCTTTTGCTTATATGGGAGGTGCCACGCCCACTTGTCTGATTTCACCCAATTTTTGCTGAGAGCTTTCATTTATAATTTTTAGTGTCTGAATCAAATTTGGTTCGAATATCTCAAAAAACGCTTTCAGTAAAGCGTTTTGAAGCTTTTGCTTATATGGGAGGTGCCACGCCCTCTTGTGCGAGTACACCCAGTTTTTGTTCAGAGCTTGCATTTATAGTTTTTAGTGTCAGAGTGAAATTTAGTTGGATTATCTCAAAAAGCTTTTTCAGTATATCATTTTGAAACTTTTGCTAATATGGGAGGTGCCACGCCCCCTTGTACGATTTCAATCAATTTTTGCTGAGAGCTTTAATTTATAATTTTTAGTGTCTGAGTCAAAGTTGGTTCGAATATCTCAAAAAACGCTTTCAGTATAGCGTTTTGAAGCTTTTGCTTATATGGGAGGTGCCACACCCTCTTGTCCGAATTCGCTCAGTTTTTTATCAGAGCTTGCGCTTACAATTCGTAGTACTTATATGCATTGTGGTTGCATTGTCGTGAAAAATACTCCTAAAATTGCATTTTGAATATAATTTTTGTATGGGCGGTAGGCGTGTCCGTTGACCGATTTTGCTCATTTTCAATCCCCCGAGCTAACTTTGACGACGGAGGCAGTGTACCAAATTTCATTGAATTATCTTGCTCAGTTTTCCCAAAAAGTGTATTTCAACACACAGCCAGCCACCCAGCCAGCCAGCCAGCCACCCAGCCAGCCAGCCAGCCAGCCAGCCAGCCAGACAGACGGACATGGCTATATCGACTCAGGAGGTGACGCTGATCAAGAATATATATACTTTTCTATACCTGCCACGCCTCCTTCTCTGCGTTACAAACGGAAGGACAAAGTGAATATACCCTGGGTGTAGGGTATAAAAACTCGACGAAAATCGATAGTCAGAGTCATTGTCATTGTCATTGTCATTGTCATTGTCATTGTCATTGTCATTGTCATTGTCATTGTCATTGTCATTGTCATTGTCATTGTCATTGTCATTGTCATTGTCATTGTCATTGTCATTGTCATTGTCATTGTCATTGTCATTGTCATTGTCATTGTCATTGTCATTGTCATTGTCATTGTCATTGTCATTGTCATTGTCATTGTCATTGTCATTGTCATTGTCATTGTCATTGTCATTGTCATTGTCATTGTCATTGTCATTGTCATTGTCATTGTCATTGTCATTGTCATTGTCATTGTCATTGTCATTGTCATTGTCATTGTCATTGTCATTGTCATTGTCATTGTCATTGTCATTGTCATTGTCATTGTCATTGTCATTGTCATTGTCATTGTCATTGTCATTGTCATTGTCATTGTCATTGTCATTGTCATTGTCATTGTCATTGTCATTGTCATTGTCATTGTCATTGTCATTGTCATTGTCATTGTCATTGTCATTGTCATTGTCATTGTCATTGTCATTGTCATTGTCATTGTCATTGTCATTGTCATTGTCATTGTCATTGTCATTGTCATTGTCATTGTCATTGTCATTGTCATTGTCATTGTCATTGTCATTGTCATTGTCATTGTCATTGTCATTGTCATTGTCATTGTCATTGTCATTGTCATTGTCATTGTCATTGTCATTGTCATTGTCATTGTCATTGTCATTGTCATTGTCATTGTCATTGTCATTGTCATTGTCATTGTCATTGTCATTGTCATTGTCATTGTCATTGTCATTGTCATTGTCATTGTCATTGTCATTGTCATTGTCATTGTCATTGTCATTGTCATTGTCATTGTCATTGTCATTGTCATTGTCATTGTCATTGTCATTGTCATTGTCATTGTCATTGTCATTGTCATTGTCATTGTCATTGTCATTGTCATTGTCATTGTCATTGTCATTGTCATTGTCATTGTCATTGTCATTGTCATTGTCATTGTCATTGTCATTGTCATTGTCATTGTCATTGTCATTGTCATTGTCATTGTCATTGTCATTGTCATTGTCATTGTCATTGTCATTGTCATTGTCATTGTCATTGTCATTGTCATTGTCATTGTCATTGTCATTGTCATTGTCATTGTCATTGTCATTGTCATTGTCATTGTCATTGTCATTGTCATTGTCATTGTCATTGTCATTGTCATTGTCATTGTCATTGTCATTGTCATTGTCATTGTCATTGTCATTGTCATTGTCATTGTCATTGTCATTGTCATTTTCATTTTCATTTTCATTTTCATTTTCATTTTCATTGGCATTTGCATTGGCATTGTCATAGTAATCATGTCAAATTCAATTGATTAATTCTTAAATGTTAAGTAGTAAAGAAGTATTCGTACATCGTTGATTTCTGGAACCGTTTCTTGGAATTGCAAAATTTTTACAACTCTAGTTTGCATCCAGCTTGCAACTGCAACAATAACAACATTACCAAAATGCAGTGCAACGCAAAGCTATAGAGAACAACAACACTAACAACAGAACTGCATTTATGTTAAAATGCATCCCCAATACAACTGAATGCTTGGGGAGATCTGGAATATACAGAGTATGGATGAGATGGGAATGCAAGGGTTGGTTGTGTAGAAGAGGTTGGGGCAGTTGCAAGTTTGTCGAAAAGGTTTTTATATATATTTGGCTACATAGCCAATGGAAACTGTGGATATTAACACTAAAAATTTTGGTTAAAACTCGTCTTTGATTTGTAGTAGTAATGTTCATTGAACAAGTATTGTGTGTTGAAGATGAAAACATGTCAAACGGTAGTTTTAGGTAAACTTATCCTGTTTTTCGGTCAAAGTATTCTTTTTAGAACCGTCTTTATACAGCAGATCGCAATTACCAGAGAATTGCTGTCGTTAATTTCCACAAGCTTGTCTATTGATAAATAAAAAACTTCCCATAATTCACGCATGATCTTGAATTAAATAAGAAAAATCTTAACTGGAACATAAGCACTCTTTTGTCGAAATTTTCCATGACCATTTTAAATGAATGTTGCTTAATTTTGTTGATACACGTATAGTGTTGAATATTCTCTTTGTATGCATTTTTACTAATCCTAAACTGTCAGCTGTCAAACTGGCGGCATGTTCAATTATTACGGGAATTATGGGATACTCTTTATAATTGGAAAGTTAAGATTACACGTTATTCCTGAGTGTTTGAGACGTTACTCTTCATCTAATGCACTCAAAATCTGCTGTGTGTTTTGTCCAGCATTTTCATTTAATACTACAAAGTACACGTACACACAAGCTTAGGTCGATATGGGTCGGTGGCAATTTTTCAAATGTTAGTATGTGAGTTGTTGTTACTTTATGTGCAAGGGTTGTAAGATGCATTTTCGATCAAACAACTGCATGCAATCAACCAACAGCTACCATTCATCCCAACCATCCACCCAACTCTACAGTCGCTAAAATCAAAAATGCATTTTCTGGATTGTGTGCGTACGAAATAAGCTGCAGTTTTGCTGCTGCTGCGACAGTTGCAGAGCATTGAGCATGCACACACATGAACACGCACACAAGTGCGTAAAATTACGCATACACACGCGTATTGCAGTTGTCTTTCTTGCTCACACAATTCAATTTAAATGCATAGCGAATAAACAAATGTCTGTGCGATACAACGGCCGAGTGCGTTCATGTTGCATTTGATGTCTCGATTTTTGCTACTGCATTTTAGCCGCTTGCATTGACAGTCAATAAACATACATTTATGTATATATAGGTTTATATGTTTGCATATACAATATATTATGTACAAAAAAAATCATAAAAAAACCATGGTCAACTTTCACATGGAATTGGTGCCAAGAGCATTCTCTAGAAAAGAAATACAATCGACAACTCAATGTACTTTTCAGAACGTGTCCTTGTTTAAGTTCTCAAATCTTTTAGCATGTGAAACTATTCGGTATTCGCCGTAGTACTGTGCATTTGCATTGAGTTATGACTTAGTAATTTTGGAAGTCTCCTCTCCTCTTAAAACTCCACACCCTGAAATTGGCGGCAGCCTCCGCCTGTTATATTCCTTTTCAGAGAAACAGAATTGATTTTAATGATGTTCAAATTCTAGTGCGGTCTCAGATAGTGATGAGCAAACCAAGACCATTGGCATAGAAGTTTGTCCTGATAGCAAATGTTCAAATACATATAGACCGTTAACAGAGATGTTTTGTGAATATGCCCTGCGTCTTCAAGCGTTGTAAGGGTCTTCCGCAAAACAATGACTAGAAGAGAGGAGTTTTTAATAGGTGAGAGACAAAATTTTAGCCAAAAATTAGTGAATTTAGATTGTTTCTCGAAGACCTTCAGACCCACGTATTTGCTAAACAAATTACATTTTTCATCAGCTACGTATGTTACTTTTGCGGTAAGCAAAATATATTTATAAATGAATATATTTATAAAAATTTGGTCTAAGCTTTTTTTTTTCTTAATTTTCCCCCAAACAAAGGTTTCATTAGTTACTCTACACATACTGTGTTCGTTGCTTGGTCGGTGCAACCAGTCTAGCACACAGTCGATTAATAGACGCCATAATTGCATCTGTATGAGCGGCGTTGGACCGACAACGCACAGTGGTGTCGAAGAATGTTTCTTTGAACAAGAATAAAATCTAAAATATGGGATTAAGATTAAAAATCAAAATTTTTCCAATAGTTTTTACATTTTCAACATTTGTATATCTTAGCGTCGAAGCGCCATCCAAAACCAGAGTGTGTGTGAGTTCAAATGAGTCCAAGCGCGGACAGACTTCACTTATAGACGACTCGTAGGTCATCCAAAAAACTAATTGAAGAAGATCGTCATGTGACTTATCGAGAAAACGAGGGATATCTAGGCATTAGCATGATTAGCGGTGCGAAAGCTGCCATAAATAATCAGATGCTCAAAAAAAAGAATTATGTCGAATGGTGCCGTCAAACGTTTAAAAAATTCGTCTTAGATTCTTCTAAAAGCGTCCACACCATTGTCACAGGTGATAGATCTTGGATTCTTTCGTCTGATCCCGAAACAAAAAACCAATCGGCTGTTTGGGTCTTTACATTCGAAGAAAATCAAACAAAAGTTGTGCGACATCGGAATGATGCGAAGCAAATGTTGGCGTGTTTTTCACGAAAACCGGTCATGTGGCTACTGTCGCTCTTGAAAACCAAAAGACCGTCAATTCAATGTACTGCACGATCATTTGTTTGCCAGAAGTTTTCGATAATATAAAAGAAACCAACCCAAAACGACAAATCATTTTGCACGAAGACAATGTAAGCTCTCACACATCGGCTGAAACAAGCGAGTATTTGAGCACATAAAAGATCGAATTGATGCCCGTACAGTCCTGACTTGGGACCCAAAGACTTCTTTTTTTTCAAGTTTTCAAGAATCAAAGATCAGATACGTGGACAACGATTTACATCACCCGAAGAAGCGATTCAGGCGTTTAAAACTCATGTTTTATAGCTATCATCTTCGGACTGGGCAAAGTGCTTCGACAAATGGTTTGAGCGTATAACGTTTGAAGTAACATTCCCTTAAAAATGTTAAACTTTTCAACTGTCATTAAAATCAGAAAACACTAGAGGTACTATATTCCAGGAACTTATAAGGCAACAATCGTATTAATAATTTTTCGTTTTCTTTATTTATAGTTGGTATAAATAATGACTTTTTTATTAATTCAGTCTTGGTTTGGTTTTGGTCTGGGTCTTGGTTTTGGCTTTAGTGTTGGTTTTGGTCTTTGTCCTCATAATGGATTTGGTTTGATCTTGATCTAGGTATGAATTTGCCTAGGTTTAGTCTTGGTCATTGTTTTGGTCTAGGTTTGTTTTTGGTTTAAATTTTTAACAATGAACTTCAATTGTCTACTAAGAATATGAGAAAACGATGATAATGGATAGAACATAATTTTAAGGAGACAGACTACGATTTCCACATGTAGCAGAATACTGGATAAAAACAAAGAGTCGATGATCGAAATAGTTATACATTAGAGATGGAGAGAGAGTAGTAGTAGAAGGAAACAGCAAATATTATTATTAAGGTCCACTGTGCAAACGCAGCAGCCACGCGACACTGTTATTTCAAAACTGCATGCATTCGATACCACGCTTGTGCGTCAGTATTTATCTGTGTGTATGTTAAGTGATGCACTTTTTAATGTTTTTGTATTGTTACCATACTAAGTATTAATGTGTGCGTTGTTATATTTGTTGTTCCAGGCACAGGCTGAACATTTTGCAATTAACCACAAGCATAAATATATACGCAGCATTTTTGGTACATCAACCATTTTTTAATGTTTTAAATATATAGCAGTTATAATATATATATAACTACACATATGTATGTGCAGCACATATAATAGTATGCATGTACATACCCAAGGGGAAAAATTTCAAGCGCTTCTGAGCCAAGCACTTTAAAAGCCCTTGTCCCCATAGAAATTTAGAAGCACTTACACAATAATTTTTCGTAAGGCTTCAGTAAGAACAACATAAATTTGAACCCAGCACGGGTGACTTTAATTTTATATCTTTTTGCTTCATTTTTTTTTTTTTTTTTATTAAAATATTTTTTATTCAACATTATTTTATTTCACTTTTCTATTTTCCTTTCTCTTATTTATTTACTTTTGTTTAATTGAATTGAAGCTGATGACACAATGATTCCATACAAGGCTTCAGTAAGAACAACTTGGGTTCGAACCCAGCACGGGTGATTTTTTTTACTGTTTTTTTATTCGTTTCGCTTTTTTTCATTAAAATATTTTTTATTGAATATTTTTTTATTACACTTTTCTATTTTCCTTTCTCTTATTTATATCCTTTTGTTTATTTGAATTGAAACTCATTATACAATGATTCTATGTAAGGCTGCAGTAAGCACACGAACGTCAAATTCTGTTTGGACAACATTTGCTTACGTGTAATATACAAATTTAATACCTCTTAATCCTATCGGGCAATGGTGTAGCGGTCTACCGAATTGGTATATGTAAGTAAAAATAATGTGTTTCTATCTATCACACGGATGGTCCACGCTTCAAATCCTGGTGCTGCCAGTTTTTTTTTTTCAATTTCATTGAAAGATCGCTTATCGTCGCATTACAATTAAGCGCTTCAACAGGGCTTTTGAAGTAAGGCTACGGTAAGCTTAAGAGGGCTTACATCCTAGGACATGCAATGTTAAAAAGAAAGAATAGTTCTTTCGGAGCGGAAGCGCTTATTGCTGAAAAAGAAACACTTCAGAAGGGTTTTTGAAGCACTTCTCTTCCTCTTGGGTATGTACGAGTATCTATCGGAAAATAAATATTGCAAATTTTTAATTATAAAAAAAAAAATTTTTTGCTCGTATAAAAATTCAATTAAAAACATTACAAAAATGGTGGTTAGAATTTGGAATGCACTTCTTCATCAAAGTAGACAACCTTTGGCAATATCTATATAATATATGAAGCACTCCATGCCAAGTGTACCAGCTCAAAATTTTTTTTTTTTTTTTTTCGTATGATGCTTTCCTCTTGAGTAAATAAAGATTTTTGCCTTTCGCGGGCGTTCAAAAGCCAAAAACCCCCATTTAGCGTCCGAATCCCATCTTGAATCATACATCATTTTAAAGCTTATAAATTATGCTTTAGTTTAAAGTACTTTTAAAAAAATCGAAACGGGTTTTTTAAAAAAAAATTCAAAAGTATTTTTAAGTGTAAAAAATTTTGGTGAAAAAAAATTTTTTTCATCAAGAAATATTTTTTTATAAAAAGAACGCTTCAAAATGAATGGGACCAGTCAATTTCAACACTCTATATTTTAACAACAAATGGTACTAGAACCAAATGCTCTCGGATTGTTATTCTTGCACACCGGATCTACCATTTGAGCGAAATCGGAGAAAACAAAATTTTGAGCTGGTGCAATTGGCATGGAGTGCTTCATATATATATGGGGCATTACATACGTAACAGGACAGCATTTGGCTTTTACATCTCCGATTTTTTTTTAAACCTTTTGTCTTATTGAACTTAGTACTTACTTAGTTGAGACAAGCATCTATGATTTTTTATCAAGCCGTTTCAGAAACAGACATAAATTTTAAAAAACTGAAAAATCTGCAAAAACGACCGTTGGAATTGGAAAAAATTTGGCGACAATGTCCCTTTCTGGCAAAATTTTTGGTCTTGCTTTCATAAACGAGCCTAATTTTTCGAAAAAGGCACAATGTATGCCGAATTTCACAGAAAGTAGTGTCCGAAATACAGTTTGATACCATTTTATAAGAAACACAACGCATTAACAATATTTTGGCTTTTTTACCCTCTCCCGCTAAAGAGGAATATTTTATTGCTCTTTCACTCACTTCTTTGTTAATTAAAAAATTTTAAAAAAATAGATCGCATCGTTTGCCTATTCTAAAAATAGTCTTAAAATTTTTCAAATAGAAGTTTCCAAAATTTTTTTAAAAAATCGAAGAGTAATTATAATTGATAAAAATTGCAATTTAGTATTGAAAGTTGAAAATTTTATAAAAAAATCATTTAAAAATTTGACGCAAACCATCCGTCAATTTTTTTTTTTTTATGGATTTATGTATTTAAGATTTATATGCGTGTTTGTATCAAAAAGTATGTTTTTTCATCGGTTTTATTCAAAAAGTTCTTAACTCATTAAGTACATTTTCTTATCTTTTAAGGTTGTTTTTTTTTTCAAGTTTTTTAGTACAAAATTTCAACCTTTTAAGTTGACCTCTTTCAACCTTCAGAGTTGACACAAATTTCAACTTTTAAGTTGAAAAATTTAACCGAATTAAGTTGGATAAATATACTACAAACTTTTTTAGTTGAAAAATGAAACCGAAATTTATTACCGGGCTCAATATAAGAGATGAAGTTCCTCTTTAGAAATATTAAGTGAAAAACCAAACTGCTAAGGATATTTCAATGAAATTAATTCCGCTCCAGTGAGTGATATTACCTGAAAGTTTCTCCAGCTAGATGAACATTCCTTTGCCGTACCAGATGGCTTATGAGATTTTATAACTTCTAATTACCTAACAGTTCATAAGCCCAGATTGTTTATTATTATTGATATTTCTGAGTTCCTCTAGAGTTCTCTATTAATCAGATTTTTTTCAATTCGTATCTAACGTTCATATCCAAATGAAATAGCACAGTGACTGCTAAACACACAATTATTTGCCGGAAATGAAACAATTGTAGATATCTAAATCATCCAAGCCACACGGGTATTAAATGTGTGGCAAAAATTTATATCTTTTCTCTTAAATCTGCTACTCTGGACTATTGGATTCCAATGCGACTTAATTGTTGCAAATTCTTTGAAATTCGTCGAGCAGCATCTAATTGCAGATTGATATCAAAAAGTAAAAACTTTGAACACCAAAGAATCAATCCAAATTATCATCAACAACATCATTATCGTCAGATGCAGAGACGCACTATGTAGCTTTTAGCAAGGACAGCAACACACGTGCGAAGAGCGATGTCAAGGTTGTTTCAATATTGCATCTTTTTGAGTTCATTGTATTTTTAGGCAAGACAATCAACTAACCGCCAACAAAGTTTAACTATGAAGCATTGGAGACTCCGCATGTGAGAGCAGAAAGCATGTGACCAAGCAGATTGAACGAATTGATATACGCACCACTATTACTTGGCTAAAACTGTTAAGCAGAGCATTCTGTTTGTTGGTTTGTTTGAAGTTTTAACTTTTCATTTCAGCCTCTGCTGTATGTCCTGCACATCCTGTGTATGATGTGGATCTAACAAAAGCAACGAATTTAGCAAGTAAGCTAACTCATTTATGACTCAGATTAATAAACAAAACTGCAATAAATTGTCTCAATGTTGGAATTGAATTAAAGCTTTTATTTTTTTATTTTTAATTTGAATTTTCAAAAGCTGGCCAAAAATCGTGAAATCGACTTGCGATTTGGATTATTTTTTAGCCTGGTTTTGTAAAGTATCAGCGTTAGAAATATTACGTAATATTGAGTTGCCTCTCTCGTACCTTAACGCAGTCGTAGTCCCTAGCATAGATTACACTAGTTTACAAATGATTAAAAATTTTTTTCCGATTGAATGCCATTATTCATTTTATATGTTAAATGAGCTGCTGATTCCGAAAATCGCATTATTTTTTTTCTTTCGTGTCGTTTTTGAGATATCGGTCATTTTCGGTTTTTGGACCAAAAAAAAAGATTGTTCCACTTAAATACAAATATCAAAAGAAACACTGTTTGTGTTTAAACGTTTTATATCTCATATTAATCAAAATTAAATTACCTATAAATAATATTCACATCACTTTTTTGCTGGCTTGTTAGTTTCGGAGGAATAAATTGATTTCTGAAAAAAAAAAAATTATTTTTTTCCGAAAAAATTAAAAAAGTCAAAATCAACTGCAGATTTATAGAAGAAAAAAAAATTTAAAAATCACTTTGTTTTTTTCTGTCATAGTCTATATATTTGTCAAGCAAATAAGATACTGTTTAAGAAAATCGATGGAAAAACATAAAAGTTGTATAGAATTCATTGATAAATTACTATAATGCGTTTTTGCCTATTTTTTTGGTTTTTTTTTTTTAATAAACTGCTCGATAATGTGAAACTTTTTGTAAAACACATGAGAAAATCTAAAATATATATACTCGTATATATATATATTAGGCCGAGTCAAAGTATTTTGCGGCAAAGAGTATAGCAACAAAACAATCTACGAAAAATTCCAAAAAACTTGCCCAGGAAACCATGGGTCTAAAATCAATATCGATCCGCCGTAAATTGCGTTGAAGCTTTGTATGTAGTACTTTAAAATTCAATAAAAAAAAAAACAAAAAATTCAAATACTTTGAATAATTTTATATGAAACAAGTAAAAAAAAATTTGAATTTTTTATTTTTCTTATTGTATTTTAAAGTACTACATACAAAACTTCAACGCAATTTACATCGGCTCGATATTGATTTTAGACCCATGGTCTCTTAGGCAAAGTTTTTTAAATTTTCCATAGATTTGTTGTTATACTCAGTCAACGTCGATGTATGAAAAATCTCAGCTCGATGCGGTGTTTATTTTATTACGATTTCAAAAAAGCTCGGAATGAGTCGTACGTTATATCAAACTTTTGATCTTGAATAAAGGTATATATGTAATAAAATAAAAATTGGAACCTAAGATCAACCTCGTGTTGTTTTTTAGCTTAAATACCCGTAATTAATGTATTTTCGAAATTTCATCCCACTGTAAAAAACAAAATCTTCATTTTGGTTAAAACTTGTTGTTCCAAGGCTATATGAAATCACACAAGAGACTATTTTCTGGAACATCTTAAACCATTAAATCCTGCTGCTATAGGGTTTTTTGACCCCTTTTTAAAAAAGGATGTATAATGGGTTAAAGTGTTCCAAAAAATATTCTACAAAAATTTTCATTAGGGGTCACTTAATACAAGAAATGCTTAAAACTTCAGAATAATGAGTAAAAAATATACAATAAATATGAAAAGTAAGAAATTTTTTTGTGCTACTCATTTATTGCATTTTTTGCGCATTATTCTTAAATTTTAAGCATCGTCTATGGTAATCCTAATGAAATTTTCCGTAGCATATTTTTGTAGAATTTTAACCCATTGCAACCCATTTCTTTCGGAAAGGGGGTCAAAAAACCAAAAAAAAACCCATAGGAACAGGATATAATGGGTTAAGATGCTCTAGAAAGTTGTTCTTGTTTAGAAATTCCAAAGTTGTTTAACCAAGAAATAAAACTAAGATACCAAATAAATAATATGATAAGGGTTGGAATGCAAAATTAGAAGAAGTAACGGGTGCGCCATAGTTTACAATGAAAAAAAATAACAACAATAATTTATTGGCGTTCATTTGGTATCACGAAATTATTAAATTCGCTTATGTTGTTACTCTCCGTTAATTTTTTTTTAATAATTACACTATTTTCACAGGATCTTAGACTTTTGATGTAAAAAAGTAACGGGCACGACATTGATTACTTATTTTTTAAAAAATTCTCAAAACTTTATTTGAAAGGCTAGAAGTACAAAACTGCTTCCGAACGTAGACGAAAGTCGGCACTTTCAGCTAAAAATGATTTTTGTTGTCAAATAAGCATATAACAGTGTTACTAAAGTGTCAAAACACGAGTGCTTATAGTGGAGGAGAAAATTGCAGAATACACCAGATTCATAAATTAAAATAAAATTTCATTTAATCCTTCTTTCAAATAGCAGATGCATGTGTTTTTTATATTTTAAGCATTAAAATTTAATAAAAATGTTGATTCTATTTTTGAGTTGCGAATGGTATGATTTCGTTTAAATACCCATCTTTAAAAGGATGAAGTACGCGCACATGGGAGAGCAATTGTATCCCTGCAGTTAATCAGACTAGTGCATGACTAGTCTTTGAATACTTCCAAACAGGACTAGAACTAGTTTCACAACTAACGAATTGTCATATAATGGACTGACGATTTTTGAATGTTGATGTCCTACGAATCGTCAATTGTCTCCATCTGCGTTACATTTTCGCTAGTCGAGAGACGATTGTCTCCCTCTGCATTACCTATTCACCAGTCAAGAGACAGTTGAAAATTTTGATAGCTTCCAGACTCGATTTCGAGTATCTAAACATTAAGTGAACGAGTATCTTAAAATTGAGAGATGTAATTAGAAGAACAATGGGCGAACAATGGCGGAGTAGCTAATGCGCAATTTAAATGGCGAATGAAAAATTTACAATTTTTTCAAATAATCAATAAATTAACACGATTTCAGATAATCCAATAAATGTAGATGTGAAACAATGCATCGGTATTGATTTCAAAACAATTTTTTACTTTAAAGTAGCGTATTTCCAAGAAAATTTATAAAAAAACGGAACACCAAAAACGTGACTGTTCGTACATATTACTCTCTCACCATACATACTACATTTTCTCAATCAGCGGTACTTCTCAGCAGTGGCGGATCCAGCATTGTCAGGAGGGGGGCCGATTGAACAGAATGTTTTTAAAATCTTTACATATAATTTAAAAAAAAAAATGTAATCTCTTGGCTTGAGAGGGGGCCGATCGGCCGCATCGTCCCCCCTTAGATCTGCCACTGCTTCTCAGTTAATAAAAGAGCAAATAAAGACAAAGAAAAACATGAAGTTTTTGTATTTTTACTGTCAACTGACGATCTGTGCACTACGTGGGAACTAAAACAACGCTAATACCTTTTTGTTTATTGTCACTCTTTCGACTAGATCCAAATTTAACTGCAGGGATGAGATAGTAATTCACTTCTCCAAAAGATTCTTTGATTTATTCTTTCAAGTGAGGAACGAGTCGTGCTGTAAAAGCTATTTAGAAATAAAAATGCATTATTTTTCCAACTATTTACGAAAATACATTAGAAAGACAGATTAACATCGAAAACTAAAATCATGCTAAAATTAGTGATAGTCGTTTCGAAGAACACTAATAACATGCAAGTGTACACACCATCCAATTGGAGTGTCATGTACAGAGATTTACTTGTCGCAACAAGTAAGTAACTAATGCGTACATATATAGGACGTGAAAGCTGAGGATGGTCAACTGAGAAAGAACAAAATTGTGAGCAAAACAAAGAGTAATATTAGGCGAAACGACGAACAATAACCATTCAGGGTTAAACATTTTAATTATTTCATGTAGTCTGCTTTCGTTAACGAAGATCAGAACTTAATGTCAAAAGCAAGATCCAGAACAAATGTTCATACCATGATGACAATAAGATTGGTCTTGGTTTGCGCATTACAAGACGAAACGTCTGAGATGCTTGGGTAGACTTTTTTCGCCTATATAAGACATTCGAACCTAACTTAGCAGTACTCCTTCATGAAAAAAGTACCAACCCCATACATATAGACATATAAAAAAAAACAGATCATTTGGGACTAGAAAAAATCCAAGCTGCTGCTTGAAAAAAACAAATCGCATTAAAATTAATCCATTTTTCCCGGACAAAATTTAAATCGTTGCGAAAAAATTGCAATACAACAATACAATTGTTGTTGTTATTTCTCCTATTTATATTTTTTGTTGTTGTTGTCTTTTTTTGTTGTTTTTTGCACTGCAAATGTGCAATGCATTTAATGGAAATTATAGATATATAATTGTGTGGCCATTATACATAATTTAAGTACGTTCATGTATGTGTTATACATACATATGCATGTATGTGTATTATGTACATGTGCACTCATGTGCATGCATGTACCTATTAAATATATGATTTAAATAAATAATAAATAAATAGCTACTTATGCGCAAATGCGATCGTATGTGTGTGTGTGCTATTGTGCATACCCAGCGAACATTTTCAATCGCGGACAATCTTCCAACTTTTTGGGTATGCATTTAGCCCTTTCGGTTATTCTATGCCATATGGCATAGTCGCTTTTCAAGTTCTGTTTAAAGTCATAAGAACTTAAAAGTTAATTTTTTTTTTAATTTTTCTTATTTGTTTCAAATGTTTTGAGTAGAAGATAAAAAAAGAATTATATCGATTGGTGGATGCAGTAAGCTGTATGACTAAAAAGAATGAACATCGATATCCAATGACGTATTTTGCAAAAAAGAGTTCACTTCATATTTTTATTAGCTGTGTTTCTTTTGACGCGTATATACAATTGTGGTAATTTTCTAATTGCGATAATTTATAAACGGTGAGTCGTACGATTGAGAACCACATGCTCTACAAATAATTTTAATCTTTTGTAAGAAAAAAATTATTATTTAGAAGTTATTTAAAAAAAAGTGATTTTTTGCTGTTTATCGGCGCTTATCCAGTTTTTATAGAATAACTCCAAAAGGATAAATTTTTTTAAAAATAAAATGAAAAGTTTTTGTAGAGAACGTGATTCTCCATAAAAAAGTTCCTCAAAGTTTTATTGTGCGACTCACTGTTCATGACTTATCGCAAATTAAAAATATCCACAATTGTATATACGCGTCAAAAGAAACACGGCTATTATTTTTATTAAACAAATAGTTTTAATTGAAAATTTTATGTATGTATGCATGTCATTAAGAAGCTGAATATTGGTTTAATAAGTGTAAACAAATTTAGACCTCTAACATAATTTAATAATGCTGTACGATTTTTATACCCTACACCAAGGGTATATTCACTTTGTCCTTCCGTTTGTAACGCAGAGAAGGGGGCGTGGCAGGTATGGAAAAGTATATATATTCTTGATCAGCGTCACCTCCTGAGTCGATATAGCCATGACCGTCTGTCTGGCTGGGTGGCTGGCTGGCTGTGTGTGGAAATACATTTTTTGGGAAAGCTAAGCAAGATAATTTAATAAAATTTGGTGCACAGCCTCCGTCGTCAAAGTTAGCTCGGGGGATTGAAAATGAGCGAAATCGGTCAACGGACACGCCTACCGCCCATACAAAAAATATATTCAAAATGCACCTTTTAGAGTATTTTTCACGATAATGCAACCAAAATACTACGAATTGTAAGCGCAAGCTCTGAGCAAAAACTAAGAGAGTTCGGACAAGAGGGCGTGGCACCTCTCATATAAGTAAAAGCTTCAAAACGCTATACTGAAAGCGTTTTTTGATATAATCGAACTAAATTTTCCTCAGACATTAAGAATTATAAATACAAGCTTTAAGCTAAAACTGGATAAAATCGAACAAGAGGGCGTGGCACCTCCCATATAAGCAAATGCTTCAAAATGCTATACTGAAAACATTTTTTGAGATAATCTAACCAAATTTCACTCAAATACTAAAAACTAAAAATGCAAACTCTGAGAAAAAACTCGGTGAATTCGGACAAGAGGGCGTGGCACCTCCCATATAAGCAAAATTTTCAAAATACTGCAGTGTAGGGTATTTAATGTTTGGCCAGGCTAAAGGTTACACCCTTACTAGTGATTCATAAATTTGGTGTCTAATTCAAATTATTACAATTTTCGAAGATTTGAGGGGTATACTTAGAAGCAAATGCGACAATCTCCATTTTTTTCATGAATGTATCTGAGAATGCCATCTAGTTGCATTTGATGCAAGCTTGTGATCAGTTAAATTTGCAATACCAAATAAGCACGTCTCTATCCAATATATATCTAAGGTTGAAAACTGGCAATCAAAGCAAAGGCATTGGAGATTGCAGCTTTTGCTTTGATTACTAAACTTCTTAAGCAAAACTTCTTAGAGCTCCGCCAAAAAATAATATTATTTTTCCACCATTTTTATTGGTTTTAGCAACTTATGAAGTCATGTACCTAATTTCAGCGAAATCGAAGGGGGTGTGGCAGTTCGATTATTACAAACCCAGCAATTTCCGCTTGATTGAAACAAACACGAATTTCTAATCGAATTTGTCCATAAAAACCTTTGAGGATTTGATTCAAACTTGGTTTACATCCTCATCTAACTCTATTCTACAGAATTGCAAAACATACAGTATACTAAATTCGTGTATCTTCAGAGATACACGTTTTTGTTAGTTTTCATAAAATTGAAAAAAGTGGAGATTGTTGCCTTTGCTTCTATACCCCTCAGTTAACTAATCCAGATGTTGGAAAAAACCTCCGTTTTTTAACTAAAGGCCCTCGCTATAGAGTTATGCGGTAGAAATTGTCTATGTACGCACACATCCGGTTCCGACATACATATGCATTTCCTCGGACAGTAACCGACTTTGAAATCTTAAATAATGTTTTAAATTTATTCAAGGCTTGTCTGAAAGTGATTTGAATTTATCCATGCCTTATCCAGGAGAAATTATATGACTCTTATCTGGAAACCAAGATACGTGACTTATGAAGGCAATGAAAACTCAAGTCCTGCCCCGCTTTGGCAAGAACTAGACTGAAATGCATTGGTCAGCCGTTTTTCAGTTCCTTAAAAGAAAAAAATTCATCAAGTGACATTAAAAGATTTGCTGTACTGACAGGTTCCTTCATTTTGGTCAAACACCGAATTGAAATGTCCAGAGTTTATGAATAGACTTTAATAAGAGAGTTAGTGGTATCACTATGGACCCCTGCGATATATATGTGACGTTATTGATGCCACCATAATCTAACCTTACTTTGGCCAAGAGGGGGGCATATATACTTCCAGAAGCCTTCTGCGAAGTGAACAACACCTTTAAAAATAACTAAATTCGGAAATGGGAGGAAAAAAGCCTTATCAATTAGTGAGGACCCCAAGAAAAGTTCTTGCCTGCAGCAGACGAAAAGACTTTAGTATAATGGAAGCAATTTTAAACATCAGTATAAAAAATATAAAAATCTACACTGAAAAGATGTAAACGTGTAAAATCCTCGAGAACCCCGCAAACTCGTAATAGTTGTCAAACTCAATACGAACTTTGACAGTTTTACGAGTTTACGAGGCTTTCGAAGCTTTTACACGTTTTAAGGAATACCCTAAATGTCAGGACACTATATAGGTACTTATTTACTACCCAAAAAGATGGGCCCGGTAAACAACGATGTCAAGAGGACTGGGAAGAAGCAGAGCATATGCTGTGTACTTACTCTGCAGTGATCAAACGCAGAATTAAGTACCCAGGTTCCGGTTTTCTAATTCCACTGCAAAGACGAAATCTATAAACAATCTGGAGCTGTTCTGATTAGGAAAGAGGGGTTACAGGACATAATCCAAACAGACATAATCCCCATTTCGTAAATGGGGATTATGACCGAAAAATTTTCGGACATTTTGGTCATGGGGGCTATGTCCGCAAATTTTTCGGACATAATCCCAATGGGGGTTATGTCCGAAAAATTTAATTAAGATTAAACAAAATTTTTGCAATAATCCATTTAAAAAATTATATACATAGTGTTGGATGTTATAGACTGATCTGCGGCCGCGAAGCCGGTATTGGCTTTTTGGGAGTTTTAAATCTTGAGCTGTGGCCGCAGGCCGCCCTTTTTTTTTTTTATTATTTTTTTTTTTATTATTATTTATTTTTATTATCAACCATTCATTATAAAATTCACTTATACAATTCCATATAAAAACACAATTTTAATAAACGATATACAATGAAATGATTGATAAAAACTGCATTCTGTTGTTCATTATGAACAAGTGACGAATTCAGTTATATACTTTATATATGAAAAAATAAATAAATATTTTTTTAAACTATTACATTATTTATTTAAGGTAGTGGGGCCCTTATATTATAAAAGTAAAAACAGTAATTAAATAATTAAATTAAATAATTAAATAAATTAAATAAATTAAATATTTTATATTAAACAATTTTAAAAAAACGTGAGAATGAGATCAGAAGATGAGTAAAAATGAATTAGCAAATTTCCGAACTTAAGAAAACAAGAACGCTTTATGATAACACAGATAAAAAAGAGTCAATTTCATTAAAGTTTTTACTTAAGAGCCATGATTTTACATGTCTAAGGAAAGCACATTTATTCCGAACACAGCGGATATAAATGGGTAATGTATTAAAAAGTCTGGGAGCAATACATGAGTAGAAATTAAAAAAATGACTTAGACTGTGCGTAGGAATTTGAACAAGGCTTTGATTGTTTACTCTTAAATTGTAGCTAATATAGCTTCTGTTAAAAAGATATCCAGATCTTATGAAAAAAACTTTAAGTACTTTATAATAGAACAAATGCCTAATTGGTAAAATTTCTAATCTCTTAAACAAAGGAAAGCTATTTTCCAATCGGCGCTTATTACATACAATCCGAATAGCATGTTTTTGCGATGACAACAGATTAGTTATTTTATTAGCATGAGTACCTCCCCAACAAGTTATTCCATATTGTAATTTGGAATGGAAAATACCATAATAAATACAAGTTAGCAGTTTTCTGTCGCAAAGTGGTTTTAAAACGTAAAGCTGCCTTATAGCACCCATGAGGTATTTTTTAAGAGAGATAGTATGATCTCCCCAGCTCAACTTAAAATCCAGAATGAGACCCAGATACTTAATTGTTTTAACTTGGTCTATTGTATAGCAATTATTCAAGCAGTTTTTAGATTCACTGTAAGTCCTTAAGTTGCATGAAGACTTACAAATGTCTTTGCAAAATAAGTACTTCTTGCAACCTGCGCAGTGAAAAGTAAAAACACCAGGACTATAATAGTTTCCAGCAATGCTAAAAAACATTAATTTAGTTTTATCACTAAGCACCAGTTTATGCGAAGAAAACCAATGTCTTAATACCCCTAAGTCATGATTAATATCACAATTCAGTTTATGTAATGATTCGCTAGAAAAAGTGCAAGCCATATCATCAGCGAAAGCTATAGTTGTGCTTACAAACGGCTGACTGAAAACTGAATTGATAAAAATAAGGAACATGATAGGACCTAAAACTGAGCCCTGAGGGACACCTATGTTGAGTAAAGCAAAATTACTAAAATTGCCATTAAGCTTAACTCTTTGCAACCTATTCATTAAATAAGAACGAAACCAACAATGAACACTACCTCTAAAGCCACACCTAAATAGTTTATCGAGCAATATCTCGTGATCGACAGTATCGAAGGCTTTCGTTATATCTACAAAGAGACCAGCACAAAACTTTTTATCATTAAGCCCACTGTAGATACTAGTGCAAAAATTTAATAAAGCATCTTCAGTAGATAGTCCCTCTCTGAATCCAAATTGAGAATCGCTAAAAAACTTTGTCTTTGTTAAGAAATTAATGATTCTACGTTTCATAGCTTTTTCAAATATTTTTGAAAAAGTGGACAGCAACGAAATTGGCCTGTAGTTGTTAATAACCCCCCTACCTTATGTAAAATTACTGTGGCTAGCAAACTAGGTGTTGGATATATTATAGACTGATCAGCGGCTGAAGGCCGCCGCGGACGCCGCCATTTTAGAAATGGGGACTATGTCCGAATTACTGGCGGACATAATCCCCATATCGTGAATGGGGATTATGTCCGTGGGGACTATGTCACGGCACCGGAAAGAGGATGTACAAAATATTTTTTAGATTGTGATGAAATTCATAGCCATTAGAATAATAATAATCAATTTGGATGCTCATAACGGTTTATTTGGGGAAAATTTAGATGCAAAAGATAATTTATTGGATCGGAATGAGGTTGCACACACATAATTTCAAAAAACCCTTTAAAGTCCGATTAATATGTAATGAATATAAAAACCATGCAGCGTTCCAAGCTCAAAATAATCAAAAAAATCCAAATTGTTTGCTCTTCTAGGATTAGGTGCAGGGTATTTCTTATTCGACCTCGACCTATAATATGGCAAAACACCTTTTTAAAATTTTTTAATAGAAAATCCTTAATATGATATGATTTGATATGATATTTAAGCACAAAATCATTAGAATTATATTAAAAATTTAAATGTAAATTTTGGTACTTTTATGACCTTTGAGTAAATTTCATGCCATATGGCATGACTCCCAAAAACCACTTTTGAAACAAAAATTTTTAAAAATTATTTTCAATTATTGTTAAGATGGCTCTTAGTAGTAAGAAAATGGACAGTAACGATTTTTTAAGTAAAAGGAAAGAAAAAGTTCCGAAAGGGTTAAAGCTCTTCTACGCGAGCTTTCCGCGATTAAAAGAAGATTCCTACTTACACTCTTCTGGAAGATCATTGCAATTTAATTTATTTTTTTAAAATAGGTATTTATTTTTCAAAATTCAAATTCAACTAAATTTTTAATAAAAAATATTGATTTTTAAAAAATAAAAAATCAATGAAAACTAACATAAAAACTATACAGTAAATTAAAGTAGAGCAACCACACACCTCACACTCTTCTGCACTCTTAGGACCCAAAGCGCTTACTTAAAGGGGTCGAAGACATCTCTGGTCATGTCCGAAATCTATTTTGGACTTCTTCCCATCGATTGGAGCAATAATTTTATTTTCAAAAATGGGGCCAAAATGGTCACTTAGAGAAGTCGGGGACGCCTCTGGTCATATCCAAAATCTATTTTCGACCTTTCCCCATCGATTGGAGCAATAAAATTTTTTCACCGAAATGGGCCCAAATCGGTCACTTTGCAGGGTCAGGGACACCTCTGGTCATGTCTAAAATCTATTTTCGACCTTTCTCCATCGATTGGTGCAGTTAAAATTTTTCACCAAATGGGCCCAAATCGGTCACTTTGCGGGGTCAGAGACACCTCTGGTCATGTCTAAAATCTATTTTCGATCTTTCCCCATCGATTGGTGCAATAAATTTTTTTACAAAAATGGGCCAAAATCGGTCACTTAGAGGGCCCGAAGCCAACACTGGTTATGACCAAAATATATTTTCGACCTTTCCCCATCGATTGGTGCAATAAAAATTTTTCACCAAAATGGGCCCAAATCGGTCACTTTGCGGTGTCAGAGACACCTCTGGTCATGTTCAAAATATATTTTCAACCTTTCCCCATCGATTGGAACAATAACATTTTTTTTCAAAATTGGACCAAAATTGATCTTTTAGCGGGGTCAGAGACACCTCTGGTTATGACCAAAATCTACTTTCGACCTTTCCCCATCGATTGGTGAAAAAAATAAAAAAATCCTAAAAAAAGGGTCCAAAACAAATAAAAAAGGTTCGCCTAAAACTCTTCTGGAAGATGGTTTCAAATCGAACTTCTTCACGAATAACCTACAACTCTTCCAGACGAGTTTTACACGATACAAGATGGCCGCCTACGACATGAGAAATTTCGAAAAAATTCATAATTTTTTTTAAAATTGATTTTTTTAATTGAACTTTTAGTCATATATTTGCAAAGATCGATTTACATATAAATCTATCAATGCATTTTCTAACACATAATTATGACAAATCAAGGTACGGTTTAAAAACACGGCTGTAGTGACATATGTTTCGTCTTTTGCCACAAAGACTCATCAGACTATTTTTGTTGTAATTATAATTATATTTATTTCACTAAATTAATTATAATTGAAAAATTGCAAGTTTGAAAACTTTTTGTGTTTTTGGCCTGGGCGGGAGTTGAACCAAGGACCTCCCGGTTGGTAGCAGAAGTCGTTACCACTGCACCAGCCTTGCCCGGCTGCGAGGCCGACTTTTGCAAATCGATCTTTGCAAATATATGACTAAAAGTTCAATTAAAAAAATCAATTTTCAATATATAAATGTCATTAAGTAACACACTTAAAAATTCTTAAAAATAATTTTTTTTTCTAAAAGGCAATAATTCTTAGGCCCGGTATTTTTCACGAAGCATATATATATTATGTATATTTTTAACGGCACATGAATTTTGACATATAATTGTACAAACATTAGCAATTTCTTATGAAATTATTGTATTTTTATGTCGCCACTTTATATTTTATATTTTTTTTTTTTTCAAGTTTTTTTTCGCTTTAAAAAACATCTTGCGGAGTCGTCTGTGAACCCTTCCTGGGGATCATTTGCTGATTTATCTTGGGGAGTCGTCAGATGACACTTCCTGAGGATCATTTGCGGATTCCTTTTGGGGAGTTGTTAGAGGATTCTTCTAAAACATTTGTATTCGGCCGGACAATTACTCACGCCAAAAGAATCGCGGAAGAATCGAATGCAACTATCGCGGACGATTGGTTTGATCGCCTAGGCGAATCAAATATGATTCTTCCGCGATTGAAAATGTTTGCTGGGTATGAGCGTATGTTTGTAATTAATAACTGTGCGTTTCCACACGCACATTCACACACACACAGACAGAAGCAAAAACAACACAAACGCGTTCACCTAATGCACTACAATAGGCAGCAAGCGGCGGATGCCTTAAACTCTTTCAAAGGCTGAATGAAGGCTGTAAGCAAAACCACGTTCGAGTGTCCATCACAATCAACTTCCCCTAACCACCCAAGAGGAAAAATTTCAAGCGCTTCTGAACCAAGCACTTCAAAAGCGCTTTTTCCCATAGAAATATAGAAGCACTTATACAATGATTTTTTGTAAGGCTAAATTAAGAACAACATGGGTTCGAACCCAGCGTGGGTGATTTATTTTTTTTGCTTTACTTATTTTTTTTATCAAAATATTTTTTATTCAACATTTTTTTATTTCACTTTTCCATTTTCCTTTCCCTTATTTATTTACTTTTGTTTAATTGAATTGAAATTGATTACACAATGATTCCATGTAAGGCTTTAGTAAGGAACACATGGGTTCGAACCCAGCGCGGGTGACCTTTTTTTTTTGCTTAATTTTTATTTTTTTTTTATTAAAATATTTTATATTCAACATTTAATTTCACTTTTCTATTTTCCTTTCTCTTATATATTTATAACTTTTGTTTAACTGAATTGAAACTGATGATACAATGATTTTCTGTAAGGTTGTAGGAAGCATTCGAATGTCTAATTCATTCAAAATTTGCTTAATATACAAATTTAATACCTCTTCATCGAATCGTGCGTTGGTGTAGCGGTCTAACGAGTTGGTGCATGCAAGTAAAAATAATCTATTTGTATCTATCACACGGACGGTCGTGGATTCAAATCCTGATGCTGCCAGTTTTTTTTTTTTTTTTTCATTTTATTGAAAAAACGCTTACATTACAAGCATTACAAATAAGCGCTTTTGAAGTAAGGCTGCGGTAAGCTTTAGCGCGCTTACATCCTAGGACATGCAATATTAAAAAGAAAGAATAGTTCTTACGGAGCGGAAGCGCTTATTGGTGAAAAAATGCACTTCAGAAGGGTTTTTGAAGTTCATCTTTTCCCCTTGGGTATGCATTGTGCGCCTCCACCAAAACAAAAACAACAACAGCACAACGAGATTTTCAGCCTTCAAACCAAAGTTGGTGTCCACCAAAGGTTGCTGGCTAGTTGGTTGGCTGCTCCCCCCACGCTTGTGCGACTGTAGATGGCAGTATTGCAATTAACGCATGTACATAAGTATGTATGTATATAATTTATATGCACACACACACACACATGCATGCTTATAAATGCATATATTATAAAATAATTATTAACACTCTATGAAAAAAAAAAAACTGGGGAAATTTTTTAAACTTTTTTTACCATTACTTAGCAATACTTCTTTTTGTGCAAAAACTTTGTTTCATAAATTTAAAAAAAAACTTAAGAACAACAGAAAACAAAAAAACTATTAAAACTAAAAGTAAAAAAAAAAGTTTTTTGGACAAACTTTTATTTTTAATAATTTGTTATGGCTTTTATTCTTTTAAGAAAAAAAATAAAGAAAAGTTTTTTCAAAAAATTCCCGTCAACTTTTAATTTCAAAATATTGACACAAAAACACAAAATTCCGTGTACCCGTTTATCTGCCAGCTTTATAGGTTATATTATATCAATATATAAAATTGAACACTACCGTGAACTCTATTCAATTAAATTACAAATAAATCAACACCTTAAGTTGAGTTCACACATTTAAAATTAATCATTATTTAAAATTAAATTTTAACAATTTGAATGCATTTCGGGCTGTTGACAACCCATCTTCAGCAACACGAAAGAAAATATTTGATTTTAAATACAATAAAATAAACAAAGTGTAAGACTTGCCATATATAAATAATGAACACAAACATAATCTCATTAGAAAGAGAAAAACAAAGTTTAATAACTGTGCATCAACCATATTTTTAAAAACAAAAAGAGAAACATTAATTAAACACCAACATAATCATGTATAATAATAAGAGAGAAACAAAATTGTTTAATAACTGTGAACCAAAAGTAACTTTAACAAATATAGAGTACCTTACAATTAATTTGTACCATTATAGTCAAGTATTGAAAAGTTGAAGTCTGAATTAATAAGGCATACACAAATTTAATTTAACAAATCAAATATACTGTTATATAAACGTAAATTTAAATACAATCAAATAGACCTGATATTATATTTCCTTTATCAAGGTTCATAGAATGTGTATCTTTTTGAATATAAATGCTTTCATATTATATATATATTTTTTTATACCCTACACCAAGGGTATGTTCACTTTGTCCTTCCGTTTGTAACGCAGAGAAGGAGGCGTGGCAGATATAGAAAAGTATATATATTCTTGATCAGCGTCACCTCCTGAGTCGATACAGCCATGTCCGTCTATTCGTCTGTCTGGCTGGCTGGCTGTGTGTGGAAATACATTTTTTGGAAAAACTAAGCAAGATAATTCAATGAAATTTGGTGCAAATGCAATTTTTTTAGTATTTTTCATGATAATACAACCAAAATACACATAAATACCACGAATTGTAAGCGCAAGCTCTGAGCAAATTCAGACAAGAGGGCGTGGCACCTCTCGTATAAGCAAAAGCTTTAAAACGCTATACTGAAAGCGTTTTTTGAGATAATCGAACTAAATTTTCCTCAGACACTAAGAATTATGAATACAAGCTTTAAGCAAAAACTGGATAAAATCGAACAAGAGGGCGTGGCACCTCCCATATAAGCAAAAGGTTCCAAACGCTATGTTGAAAACATTTTTTGAGATAATCCAACCAAATTTCACTCAAATGCTTAGAACTATAAATTCAAACTCTGAGAAAAAACTGGGTGAATTCGGACAAGAGGGCGTGCCACTTCCCATATAAGCAAAATTTTCAAAATACTGCTGTGTAGGGTATTTAATGTTTGGCCAGGCCAAAGGTAACACCCTTACCAGTTCTTATTTTTAATTGTTTTTGGAACAGATACTGATTTACATTATTAGCTATTGTTAAATGAGAAGAGTTTTTCTCACTTTGCAGTAACCGAGTTATTGCATTAATTAGTATTTTTACTAAGAAATAATCAAACACTGCGATTACGCGGCAAGTTCGAAACGTGGTGCAAAATTTACTACTAAAAAAATTTGAACGCGGTAAAAGAAAAACAATGTGAAGTCGAAAACGATTAATGCAGCAAGAGAGCCTGCAATTTATTTTGCAGTCTTATATACAGAAATAGAAGAGCTTAGATTACAATTAGTTTGTCTGTTTCATACAGTTTTAGTTCATCATAAGTTAACTAGTTTAAGGCCTTATTATAGAAATTATTAGTTTGATTACTGAAGAGCTATTTATAGTTAAAAAAGGACAATTATTTTGAGGCAAATTTAATTATAGAAAAATTGCAACTTTAGGATTTTAAATACATTAATAAAAAAATAAAATAAATACAATCTGCTTTAGAGAATTTTACATTTTTGGTTTTTTAATTTTTGAAACATATTTCTTATAATTTTAAAATTACTTTAATTTAGGGTCTGTTGCACCGCTCCCAGATAAAGTTCCTGATAGTGCTATCTAGCTGATATGTGTCAGATAGGCACAAAATTCTGTTTCACAATTGTTAGATAGAGTTATCTGTAAGATAAGGTCTCTGATAAATTAACTGCCACATCATGTTATTGATAAAATTTTATCTTCCAGATATTTTTAAAATTGTTTGAAATTAGAGACTGGCTCGCTTTTCCCTTGAATATGAAAGAGGCGGGTATTTGTACTTATGTATGGATGTATTCTCTTTTAACTCTTAGGAGGAGCATAGGGCCAATATGAAATGTCTCCATTTGTTGCGATCCCTTGCGATGACTTTGATCTCTTGCCACGACTTTCCCAATTCTTGGATTTCCTTTTGCAGCGACCTTTTCCAGTTGGTTTTGGGTCTACCACGTCCTATACTGCCTTGTGGATTCCACTTAAGAGCCTGGCGACAATCTTTGCTGTGTGGTTTCCGGAGAGTATGACCAATCCATCTCCACTTGCGCAGCTTGACCTCGTTTGCAATAGCCATCTGATTGCATGAAAAACACAGGTCTTTAAAAAGCCCGATCCCCGTAAAAACCGAGTCATATAAAAGTATCCAAGGTCGCTACCGCATACGTATATTGGGTTACTTTCAAAATGAATCCCACGCATATTTTCCCGAAAGTGAATGCAGTCAAGACCCTCTAAGGACAGATCCTATAAATTAAAACTAAAAACGATAAAAAAATTCGTGTTTGTAAGTAAGCATTGCACTAACAATACAAGTATGATATAAAAGTGCAATATACCTTTATACTTATATATCTTGAAAACTAATAAAAGTACGACAGAATTTGAATGAAAGTTCAGATGGTCATGCTTAATGTTCATAAAAAGTGAAATAAAATACACAAAAATTTACTCCGCCACACTCAAGGCGGAAAAACCGATTAAGCAGCAAAAAATCAGGCCATAGTAGTAGGAGATACGAATAAGGAGAGATTTTCACTCATCTGTTTAATGGATGAAACCTATTTTTTATGAAAGTAAATACGTTTAGAAACATATTGTGAGTGGGTTGCCTAAAAAAATCCTGGCAAGGCTATGGTTCATTCCATATTGAAAAGTGCATTTTTTTCAAAAAATCCACTCATCTGTTTAATGAAAAAATCATATACCATTCGAAAGTTTAGAGCCTCTACAATATGTAAAAGTAGGGTTGCCTATTTTTTTCCTGGCAAGGCATAGGGTTGCCAGGCTTTAAAAGGTCGGCCAAAACCACAAATTTGCACTCATCTGTTTAATGAAAAAATTAGATGCCATTCGAAAGCTTAGAGCCTCTACAATATGTTAAAGTAGGGTTGCCTATTTTTTTCCTGGCAAGGCATAGGGTTGCCAGGCTTTAAAAGGTCAGTCAATACCACAAATTTGCACTATGCGTTTAAAAAAAAATGTGTTTAATGAAAAAATTATACACCAATCGAAAGCTTAAAGCCTCTAAAATATGTTAACGTAGAGTTTCCTATTTTTTCTGGCAAGGCATAGGGTTGCCAGGCTTTAAAAGGTCGGCCAAAACCACAAATTTGCACTCATCTGTTTAATGAAAAAATTAGATGCCATTCGAAAGCTTAGAGCCTCTACAATATGTTAAAGTAGGGTTGCCTATTTTTTTCCTGGCAAGGCATAGGGTTGCCAGGCTTTAAAGGTAGGCCAATACCACAAATTTGCACTATTTATTTTAAAAAAAAATTTGTTTAATGAAAAACTTATATACCAATCGAAAGTTTAAAGCCTCTACAATGTGTTTACGTAGAGTTGCCTATTTTTTTCCTGGCAAGGCATAGGGTTGCCAGGTTTTAAAAGGCCAGTCAATACCACAAATTTGCACTCATCTGTTTAATAAATAAATTTTGTGTTAAAATAAAGATAATTTCATTGCGAACACGGGTTGCCGAGCTTTAAGAAATGAAATATTGGTACAAATGAAAATGTGCGACAGAGAGATTCGAGCGAACTATTTGGTTAGGATGTAAACTAGACCTATCGTTAAAATTGAAAATGAAAAACCTTGCTCCCAGGGGCTAAAAAGTTTCCTATTGGTGTAAATATCAAGCATAAAAATTTTGGTTCCGATCAGAAAATATTTTACAGTGCCGCAAGGCCGTTGAAAGTCGGGAAAACGCTATTTATATGGAAAAATGGTGCCTTAATCGCAAGAATCAGTCCTATCTCTGAAACTATTTGAGATAAGTGAATGAAATTTAGAATGTGTACGAACAATGCTTAAGTTATTTGCATCCAATAAAAAAATGGACGATGCCACGCCCCCTCGATCCAAAATTCTTGTATCTCTGGAAATATTGGACTCAGGTAAAAAAATGTTTCGTAAAAATGGGCGGGGTCACGCCCATTCCTTCTAAGAAAATCAAATTTGTCATATCTCTGAAAGTATTTGATACATATGAATAAGATTTGACTTCAGGTAATGTGAAGAGAACAGGATATGGCACTGTAAAAATGTTAAAGCAACTTAAGCTACTTAGTTGATATAGAAGCAGTAATTTTTTCTGTTCTTATTTTGGTCTCCTAAGTAAAGACACCATGCAAAAAAAATTTGGTCCCAATCGGAACATATTTGACCGTGCCACCAGGCCGTTAAAGGTCGGAAAAACGCTATTTATATGAAAATAAGGAAACAATCAATCCTATCTTTGAAATTATTTGACAAAGGAGGATGAGATATAACAAATTCGTTCTTTTTTTCAATGAGGGGGCATGGCCCCGCCCGTTTTTTTGAAAATTTTTTTCCCAATGCCAATTAAAACATTAAAACTCATAACTTTTTCATTTTCCTAATATATTTTAAGCTTTACTTGATTTAAAGCTTAAAGCTAAATAGTCAAGAAGGCTAATAGCTATAGTAGCTAAACTCTATTATTAGAAAAATACCAAACCTCATTTACCTGAGCCAAATATTTTCAGAGATACGACAAATTTCGGTTGGAGGGGGCGTGGCACTGCCCATTTTTTTATTGGATACTATTAACTTAAGTATTCTTCATATAAATACTAAATCTTATCCTCCTATGTTAAATAGTTCCAAAGATAGGATTGATTGTTTCCTTATTTTCATATAAAGAGCGTTTTACCGACCTTTAACGGCCTGGTGGCATGGTCAAATATGTCCCGATTGGGACCAAATTTTTTTTGCATGGTGTCTATACTTAGGAGACCAAAATAAGAACAGAAAAAATTACTGCTTCTATATCAACTAAGTAGCTTAAGTTGCTTTAACAATTTTACAGTGCCATATCCTGTTCTCTTCACATTACCTGAAATCAAATCTTATTCATATGTATCAAATAGTTTCACAGATATGACAAATTTGATTTTTTTAAAAGGAATGGGCGTGAGCCCGCCCATTTTTACGAAACATTTTTTTACCAGTGCCAATTACATATGTATCGAGTCTCATTCCCCTGAGTCCAATATTTCCAGAGATACAAGAATTTTGGATCGAGGGGGCGTGGCATCGGCAATTTTTTTATTGGATGCAAATAACTTAAGCATTGTTCGTACACATTCTAAATTTCATTCACTTATCTCAAATAGTTTCAGAGATAGGACTGATTCTTGCGATTAAGGCACCATTTTTCCATATAAATAGTGTTTTTCCGACTTTCAACGGCCTTGCGGCACTATAAAATATTTTCCGATCGGAACCAAAATTTTTATGCTTGATATTTACACCAATAGGAAACTTTTAAGCCCCTGGGAGCAAGGTTTTTTTCATTTTCAATTTTAACGATAGGTCTAGTATACATCCTAACCAAATGTTCGCTCGGATCTCTCTGTCGCACATTTTCATTTGTACCAATATTTCATTTCTTAAAGCTCGGCAACCCTGGCTTAAAACAGGTTTTTCACAAGCAACCCTGTATCACCGTGTTCGCAATGAAATTATCTTTATTTTAACACAAAATTTATTTATTAAACAGATGAGTGCAAATTTGTGGTATTGACTGGCCTTTTAAAGCCTGGCAAACCTATGCCTTGCCAAGAAAAAAATAGGCAACTCTACGTAAACACATTGTAGAGGCTTTAAACTTTCGATTGGTATATAATTTTTTCATTAAACAAATTTTTTTTAAAAATACATAGTGCAAATTTGTGGTATTGGCCTACCTTTAAAGCCTGGCAACCCTATGCCTTGCCAGGAAAAAAATAGGCGACCCTACTTTAACATATTGTAGAGGCTCTAAGCTTTCGAATGGCATCTAATTTTTTCATTAAACAGATGAGTGCAAATTTGTGGTTTTGGCCGACCTTTTAAAGCCTGGCAACCCTATGCCTTGCCAGGAAAAAAATAGGCAACCCTACTTTAACATATTGTAGAGGCTCTAAGCTTTCGAATGGTATCTAATTTTTTCATTAAACAGATGAGTGCAAATTTGTGGTTTTGGCCGACCTTTTAAAGCCTGGCAACCCTATGCCTTGCCAGGAAAAAAATAGGCAACCCTACTTTTACATATTGTAGAGGCTCTAAACTTTCGAATGGTATATGATTTTTTCATTAAACAGATGGGTGGATTTTTTGAAAAAAATGCACTTTTCAATATGGAATGAACCATAGCCTTGCCAGGATTTTTTTAGGCAACCCACTCACAATATGTTTCTAAACGTATTTACTTTCATAAAAAGTAGGTTTCATCCATTAAACAGATGAGTGAAAATCTCTCCTTATTCGTATCTTAGACTATAGGTTTTTTCATGCAGATGGTTATTTCCCCTATGGGTCCAGCGATCCCCGTCATCCAACGGGACTTTCTTTTCTATGTTCCTTGAGCAAATTCGCAACCGGCTGCACCCCATTAAAGTGTGATCTTGAGTATGTGAGTGTAAAAAATGCATTGTGAAAAAATTGGTCGTTAAGAAGCGGGAATCGGTGAAGTCTGCTTAATTACATTCAATTCCTGCGCAAAATTTATGAAAATCGGATCCAAATAAGAGCAGAAGTGCGCCAAATGCAAGTAGACTCTGGTGATTTTTTTTTTTTATTATGATGGGCTACTTGAGCACTTAAGTTGTGGTATCGAGTCCTTGCTGTATCTCCTTAACTATTTTTGGAAAAAGTAATTTGGGTTTGTCTTGATTAGCACCCGGATTACAAATTTTGACGCACTTCAAACGACTTTTCACTGATTTTCGATGCTCGACGACCCACTTTCTCACGATGTATATGCAGGATCACACTATAAAATGGTTGCAGCTGGTTGGGAATTCCAAACAGAGGATATAGAAACAGAAAGTTTCGTTGATAACGCTGAACCCAAAGGAGAGTTAACCTTTGACCTGAATTTCTGCAGCCGGATTTTGCTTCCGGTTTAATCACTGTCTTTTCATCGCATCTCTAAAATTATTCTATTTTATATGATATTTCTTAAAAAATTTAACTTAAAAGAAAAAATTTTTTTGTTTATCTTTTGTATTGAATTTTACGTTTCTTACGTTTAAAATATCAGAAGGAAATCTGACAGAAATTTTATCAGTAACTTCGAATGTGGAACAGAAAAAATTTATCAGGCAGATTTATCTACCAGATTATATTTATATCTGCTAGATTACTATCAGCAACTTTATCTGGGACCGGTGAAACAGTTCCTTAATTGATAAACATTTTCAATAAAAAAACTTTAAAACTCAATAGATATGTTGGCTTTCGCCGGCCTTTTATTTTACAACGATTACTTGAGTATTTGTGGAGCAGTAATTATTTTCGAAACATGCTATTATTAACCAATTTTCTCTGTCATGGTTCTCGACGTAAGAAATAAATTTCCAAACTGCATTTTTTCAAAGCAGTTGGTTTTTAAAGTTTCTGAAATTCCGTCACGAAAATATTATTTAAACTTAAAAAAAAAATAAATTTTCCAATTTCAATCAATAATCAAAAAATAAAACATAAAAAAAGAATCTTTAGCGTGAAAACAGGCATGGGTGTTTTTTGTCGAATAGTACGCGATCAAAGGACCGTTAGATAAACAGAACGCGCTTGCTTTTAACCTTGCGCTTTTGGTGCGAACAAACAAACAATGAAAACAACAACAATGAGACAATCAAACAGCCACCCCTTCCCTCGACCCCTCACTCTGATTAGATGTTACAAAAAATAAAAACCAAAAAAAAAGCAGGAAAATGTAAGAAACCCCAAGTTTGTTTCCTTATGGAATGGACCTGGCATTCGCGTTAAAATCAACAACAACAAAAACGCTTCGCTGGACTCGCAGCGCAATCAATTATTTCCTGCTTAATTTTCCATTTCGTTTGGGACGTGGAACACAACCGGATGTCGAAGCGGGCGGGTGTGGTGATGGCACATTTAAAAACATGGCTGGCAGGCAGTTGGTCCTTGCCAACCCTTGGCGATTTTTTTTATTTTTCTTCATTTTCTTTAGTGTTTCGTTGTGCCAGTTTGCTATTGCTTTTACATTTTTTTTTTTTTTTTTCAACTGCACTGTCCCAATCCGCTGGCTTGTCCTTTCTTCCTGTTGCCATTTTGTTTGTTTTATGTTTAGTATTTTTTTTCGATTTATTTTAATTCTTAGCACAGTGCATCTAAATTTAAAAAAAAAAAATCAGAATTTTTCATGTTTTATGGTGAAAAGTGAAGATGAACAATTGACGAAATATTCAAAGCTTCAGCTTCAATGTATAGTACCTGGAGATCGATCCCTGCTCGGTCAACAACCTGATCTTATTATTTTAGTCGATATTATTCATAGCTATTTTTTGTGATGAAATTTGTATCTTTTCACCTCCAATGGTCATGTTTCATAATAAGAAAAAGCTCAGAAAGTATCAAATGGTATAGAAAAATATCAAAAACTAAAATAAGTAAATGGGATATGCCACGCACCCAAAATATTTCGTCTTTTGTATGGAGGCTGAAATATCTTATCTTCAAAGGATCATAACTCGGAAAATAAGAGCCCTATTGGAAAAATCCGAAATGATATTTTGATAAGGAAGATTGTGGCTATTCGATGCTATTAATCAAAAAGAATTTCACCTTTTCTTGTAGCTATGCTGTAAGACTGAACACAGTGTTTTCTTCAAATTAAAGCAAGGATATTTCAAAATTCTTCAGGTGTAATGAAAGTTCTGCAATGGAGACGGATTCAGTGTCAAAAAGTACATAAGACTGCATATAAGAATTAAAAAGTTCATTCCATTTTTTTTTTTGGCTGAGTTATTGACCAAAATTTTTATTTTGATAAAAAGTGGGCGTGGCAATTATTGAACAAAGCCTACTTTTCGTTATGCTTTAGATTCTCATGATACAGATCCGCAAACCAAATTTCATCAAAATATGTTGTACCATTTGTGAGAAATAGCATTTAATTTGTTTTACTTGTATGGGAGGTTCCACGCAAACCGGCGATATTTTGCCCACTTTCAGGTCGTAGGTGCGTAATAGCAAGTAGACTCCCTACAGTTAAATTCAGAAAGATTGCTTTAGTAGTATTTTTTTTATAGCGTATTATATTTTTTGTGGGCGGTGCCACACAATTCTTGTTTGCAGAGGAAACATCTCCTAAATTTTCATCAAAATTGTTGGATTCGTTTTCGAGTAATATTGAATCAAAATTTTCAGGCTAAAGGCTAAAAAGTGGGCGTGGCACTTCTCCGATTCCGCCCGCTGTTTGTTTGTTACAAGGTATTATTAAGCTGTACCCGCTCACCATCAATTTTAAAATTTAGGGCAGTGCCACTCCCCCTGGTGAGCATTCTTCATTCTTCATTGTATGCTAATATCTAACACTATTCTAAGTTTCATTAAAATCGCTATAGCCGTTTTCGAGAAAAATATGTAGCACAGATATATATGGGCACGGCCACCGTTGGTAACGTTACGTTCACACGCACATTTTTGCTCATATCTCCTCGAAAAATAATCCAACATCATGATTTCCTAAGTGCATATGTGACCTGGTCTATGAAAAGGGTGCTTAGGTGTAAAAAAAAATTTTCCAATTTTTTGCCGATTCGCATAAATGACCTTTAAAAGTTGTTTTCCAGCTGTTTTCACGACAACTTTTTTTTCGCACGTAAGCCCGCTTTTCATAGACCAGATCACATATAATAAAGCTCCCTAAAACTAATATTTCATGGGAACAAAGTTTTCGTCTATCACTTAAAGCTTTGGAGTTATAAGAGTATAAGTGCCGTTGGTAATGTTATTTTTTTTTTCAAGCAATTTTCGAGGTGAGTGCACATATTCTGAAGGGTCTACGAATCTAGTAATGTATTTTCCCGAGCATCTTCTATAACTTGAAGATAAAGGATCAAAGTTACGATTGAATTT
The DNA here is from genome assembly GCA_951812925.1 of Calliopum simillimum. Lineage (NCBI taxonomy): Eukaryota > Metazoa > Arthropoda > Insecta > Diptera > Lauxaniidae > Calliopum > Calliopum simillimum. The sequence goes on along the minus strand of OX638373.1, from coordinate 4,631,583 downwards.
GAAATTGCACTGAAAAAATTATTTTTGGTGGATTTATAGACGTTAAAGCAACGTTGGTAACGTTATGCAAAAGCGTTGGTAATATTATGCATACGAATTTCCATAAATAAATTGAGAGCAAATACAGCCAAACAGTCCAAACATAGATAAAGATGAAATATATGTGGAAATTTCATTCCTTGGAAGGTTCCCGTTTAACTATGTACATCACAAATTTTTTGCTTCAAGACCTAGATACATCCTTGTTTTTTAAATTACGATTTCTCCCAAACGAATAAAGCTGTCTGCATGAAACTTGGTACAGATAATACTGAGAGCCATCTTTTGATCAGAATTAAAAATGATCAGTTAATATTCACGCGTACCTCCCATATTGGCTAGTTGAAACATCGTATGGGAAGTATGCGTGAAGATTAACCGATGACGTCCAATTTTAGTATCAGGCAGCTTAGTGACATTGTCGTTATCTGCACCAAACTCCTTGCAACTAGCTGAATCCGTCTGGCCGCCAGTCTGGGTTCAACAAAAAAATTGAAATCGAAAATAAATTTTTCCTGGTTTTTTCAGATTTTTATGTTGAGCCCTGAATGGTGGCCGAACGGATTAAGCTAGATACATGAAATTTAGTACATGTAAGAACAATATTACTAGGCTGTCTGGAATGCTTCGTAAAGCCTGTAAAGAACGAAATATTTGTGATATCCTTAGCACTTGGATAGATCTCAAAATAGCAATGTCCGTAACTTCCTCTTCAATCCCCCAGTTCTTATTGGTTGATTTAAATTATTCTAAGGAATTTCTACCCCTTTCAGCACAGCTCATCGCGTAGATACAAAAGAAATTTTAGTAGAAAACTATAACTTATGATTTTTGATTACAAAATGTTGGTAACGTTATACATATTTAGTGGCTATGTTCACCATGGTAGATGCTCTATTTAGATAATTTAAAAATGGATTCAGAAACTAGACTGAAAATACTCGAAAAAAGTGAATGCATTTAATACTTTAACCTTTAACTTCCGCTACAAGAAACTTCTTAATATATTTCGTTGGTAACGTTATGTTTTTTTTTGCGTTACAATTCATCGCCAAAAAATATGCATAGGAAACTGGTTTTCCTTCAAGATATCAATGTAAATCCTTAATTTCAAATATTTTCTCTCTGAGGGAATAAAAATTGCATTGATACAATAAAAATAAAGCAAACTTTTACCTTCTTTTCGAGACTTGTTTTTTTGGCATATTTTTTTTCTTTTCACAAGCAAGAGTAAGTTTTTATTAAAAAAGCACTCATAAAATCAACTTATATATGTTCTTGAAAATGGTATTTTTTGACAGCATTAGATGTAAACTTATGAAATATGGACAAATGAGTGGGAGATTTAAAGAAAGAAAAAAAGTTATATAGCTTTGTCTTACGTGGCCGTGCTCATATATACATACATACATAGAAACAAATACACAATTTTGGCTCGTATAAGAAGTGAAGATACATACAACAGACCACAGTAAAAAAAAAGAACGTCCAATGACAACATTATTAGTTTAGGCACACAAGTCCTTTGGGATATAGTTCCAGTGTGTACTTAAGAAACATATTGCTGAACAGTATCTTCTGGTTTGGTTTCAGCTCCTTAATGAGCATAGGCGTATGTTACACAAAACTTCACCATGGTGTCTAAGCTTATGCCCTTTCTAAGCTTATGCGCTCACGTTCTTGCTTTGGAAAAGACAACCTTTAAACTATCGCGTTTCTCTTGCTAATTGGAGGATTCGTTCCTCTCCTAGATATTCATTAGTAAAATGCATAAGATGCAAAAAGAAATCTGCGAAAAAACTTGTCTATAGAAAATTTCAGAGATATTAAACTGTTGGTCATAATTTTTCTGTAGAAGTAATCGTCAGAGAGGTAGTTGCAAAACACTGGGTTTCGCGACCTTTGACGTTGAAGAACTTTTTATGCGCACACAATTTCGCAATGGACACTTCACACAGATTATTCCGGTAAAAAAAATGCACTTGGAATTATTTCGCAGAAGCATTTATGTAGTAGTAAATCTTAGTAAGCATTTGAGGAAAAAGTCTATTTTGTAAGGGAGGGGGGTAAACTACGCTAAAAATGTATGCTTTCGCTGCCAAAAATTCTCTGAATTATCCAAAATTTACGATTTTCACAGGAAAAAATATATTTCCCATCCTTATACATATGTAAAGCGTCATGGCAAAAGGGCCCTTAACTTGCCAGAAGTCAAATACGATTTTTGATACCGTTGTATAAAGGATAAAATTTTACAGAGAACGCAAAAAAAAACGTTCAAAAATATCTCAATTTGGTGAAGCTATGGTGTTTTGAATTTTATAGTTCAAAAATGTTAGTTTTGGTACCAAGGTTAAAGTTTGACAATAGCAGAGTTTGGTAGAGGTAGAGATTTGGAAAAATAAAATATTTATGCTATCAGGCGACTTAAATTTCAAATTATTTCACGTGTCATTTGATCTTGATCAAAAATCCAAAACATGAAATTTTGACCTAAACTCATGTTTTGTCCTGTACTGAAAATATTACTCTGGAAAGATAAAGTCTCGTTCAATTATTTTAATTTTTATGCTTTTTAATTACAAACTATATGCATATGAACTAAAAACTATTCTAATTTATGAGAATACTAGAGGTCCCGGCAAACGCTCTTCTGCCCCTTTTTCAATAGGTGGCACGATGAGTTCGATTTGAACGAAAGCTGCTATAGGTGCAGGGATTTATCATTTAAACTATTTTTTTCCTATAGTGCGCAACAATCTCATGAGCGGTCCCTGCAATTTTTTGCAAGGCTAATGGTTAACATTATTTATATTTATGTCCCAAGTTTTATAGCAAAAGCTGCTATTCCTACAGAGGTATAGCATTTAAATTCATTTTTTTGAGTGACAGATGCAACACCCCCTTGCTCAATCCACTCCACTTTTTGCACGTTGATAGACAGTAAAAACATGTATCCACGTACCAAGTTTTATTATAAAATCTGCAAAACCTGCAGGGATATAGCATTTTAAATGTTTTTTAATTGTATGAGGGTTACAGCTCCCCCTCACCCGATCCCCATTTAGCATAGCTATAAACCACCTGCAGTACAAAACAAATACATAGTGCGAAAATGGTTAAGCGGTTTCAAAGTTATAAGGCGACAAACACACGCAAACTACATTTTTATATTTATAGATTAAAGCTTAGTAAATGAAATTTAAAATAAATAATTAAATAAATAATAAAATGTAAATATTAAGGCTTAATATTGCTTTAGTAACACCTAATATCAAGAACTCATCATATCTCGAAAACCATACCTTATTTATTTATTTATATTTTACACATCTCAATACCTTAAGACTTAACAAAAAGCTTATAAGTTTGCACTGATCATTTATTACTTCAATAGATTTTTTAAAATAAGTAATAATACACATAGAAATATGGAATCAGCTTATACAATTACGTTAGGTTTAAAAATTAATTTTTTTTTATTAATTTCTTATTAACTATATGTTTCAATGATTGTTCTCTTTAAAGTGTTTACCAAGTTCATTCCTAAGTCGACCTGCATTAACTATGCCATTTATATTATTGTGGAGAGTATTCCAGAGACGTACATAATAAACAAAGAACTGTCTTTTAGAGGTTATAGTAGAGTGCCTGACAGGAATTAGATCATTGTTACGCTCAGACCTTGAAAAACGAATTTTATCAAACAGATAACTGGGTTCACGTGTGCAGATAATTTTTTGTTGATACAAAACGTATTAAATATTCGAAGCTTAAGCCATACAGATTGCTTGCAAGAATGGAGATGTGGTCAAACAGTTTATGACGATAGACGTACCGGATTATATTGTTAAATGCAACCTGTAACTTACGTTCATGTGCTGTATCACAATTTGCATAGACCTCACATCCTTACAGAAGTATAGGCATAAGATGAGTTTTAGCGATGAGCATCCGAATGCTAACTGGTAGATAAAACTGGGTGTCTTATAACATTCTTAGTAAGCCGCACACCTTACCAATATTGTAAGTAATGTGATCATTCCAGGAAAGCGTTTTATTCAATATTATTCCCAGGTTCTTTGCTTTTTGTACATATTCAATATTAGTATTATTTATAGTTATGCTAGAAAGGCTAGAAGTAACAATATTTTTTTTGAAGATTACTAGACGTTGGGATTTTTTTGGATTAATTGATAGCTTATTGTCAGCAGCCCATTGACTTATTTTCTTGGTGTTTTCATGTAGAAGTGCTATGCAGTTATTCATATCACTATAGTCACACGAACAGTAAATTTGGACATCATCAGCATACATATGTGTTTGAACTTTACTAATGGTTGTGGGGAAATCGTTGGTGTAGACGGAAAAGAGAAAGGAGCCAAGAACAGAGCCTTGTGGAACCCCTCTATCAAGCGGATGCTGGGATGACGTTGATGATCCAGAAGAAACACACTGTGATCTTCCATTCAGATATGAGGATATAAGGCAGGTAGCCGAGGACGAAAAATTATAATAATTATTGAGCTTATGGACGAGGATAAGATGGTTAACGTTGTCAAATGCTTTAGAAGGGTATTAAAGGCAGTATTAAAAAGTTATCCTTACCTTCATACAGGTTCATCTTTAGGTAGTCTGATACATCCAGGACTGCCGAGATGCAGCCACGCTTGGCTCTAAATCCAGACTGTCTATCAGTTAAAAGCTTTTTATCAGTAAAGTATTTGTTTATTGGGTTATATATAATTGCAATGGGACGAAACTCATGTTTGGCCATAGGTACTAGAATAATTTTTGCAACCTTCCAGAAATTAGGAAACTGAGACGACATCAGACAAGTATTGAATAGATAAGTTTATAAATAAGTTTAAGGAATTTTGGATGGATACCATCCAGGCCAACTGCATTTGATATTACAGCCAAAATACTACTAAGGACAATACTACTAACCGTCAGCAGACGGATTTTTATCGGCAGATGGCTTTTTATTCAAGCCATGCTTGTAACACTTTATAAGTATAATTTTTGTTTAGACCATATGTATAAATCCGATAAATAAAGAAATTAATAATAAATTAATAACATTGATCAACACAACTGAAACTATAATAAATATTGCACTTGGAGACGGGGTATGCATAGGTTGAAAAGTATCAGGTACGGAATTATCACAGGAGAAAGTAGTCAATTTTTTATTTAGTTCATCAAGGTCAAGATCTATATTTTGCTTTTTTTTACTCCAAGACCTACAGCTCTAATCAAGTTCCACTTAGATTTAGAATTGCAAGCAGAAGAAAACTTATTGAAATAATAGCGCTTTTTACAGGCTCGAATGTGCTTATTAATTGCCTGAAAGATTCAAGATCCGCATGGATTTTGTACCTTTTCCATTTATTATAGGTTTTATCGCGTTCAAATACAATATAAGTGATTTTAAAAACGTGTGAACCGCGGCTTTTTATTCAGTCTGATAACTTTAGCTTTTAAAGGAACATGAAGTTAAAAAAGAGTTGAACGTGTTGCTGTATGAAATTAGCCTGATCATTTATCGAAATCTTATTATAAATGTGTTACCAAAGAATATTCCTACAATCTAAAGACAAATTGTTGAGGTCAATATTTCGAAAATCACGATATTCTATCACAGAAGGAGTACTTATCACAGTGGAACTATATGTAAGAAACAACAGATCATGTTTTGAAAATCATGAAACTGACAATTGATCAAAAAAGAGACATTTGGATTTATTACTTATAAAAAAAACGTCTTCCTTAGTTTCGAAACTTTCGCAAAGCTATTTGTAGGTTGTTAAAATGACTTTTATTTGACATCAGTTTTTGCAAATCCATCGAGGGGTTCCTTTACCTACACCAGTTTTTATAAAATCTATATCCGGATATTCTAATGACTGAAACTACGTTCGAGCGCCACTTTTTTGTAGCTGTTATAATTAATTCTTGGACTCCTGTTAGCCCTAACAAAACAAATAGAACAGGTGTCGCTAAACTAAACTTTATCTAATATTAATATTAATTAATTAAAAGGAAAATGTTTTTAAAACGATTTTTCTAAGGAGTTTTTTAGTAGTGTTTGAACGAGTGTTTGGAGTTAAAAACTTTAAGAGCTAGCACCCCTGGATGGGACTGATCTCAGAACGGTACTTTGAATGTTTACTTTTATTGTTTATCTTAATTCACAGCGAAGTATGCGATGCATATGGATCTTAACGTTATTTTTGTTCGAAAATTTTAGCATTTTGATGCACTGTGGCGTTGCTCAATATGCAGCGTATTTCTTTCACCATTCACTAACTTTCATAGCGTGCTTCCGTTTCCGGAGAATACTTATTTCTTGATTTCTTTTTTTCTTATACTTTTTTCATTTCCTTCCTTTTTATTCTTAACTTTTTTTTTGTTCCTTACAAAAAATTAAATCATGCGAAACTCGTCGTTTACTTGTTTAATTGTCCACAAAAAGGACCCGCTCGAAAAAAAAGGTGCCGTTGTCAGCTGAAAAAAAAAAAAAGAAACAAATAAAAAATCAAAAAATGAGAGATAGAAAAAAAATAACAGTGAAATAATTTTGTGCTGTTTATCTTGCAGCAAATTAATTTTGCCATTTTAATTAAACCAAAATGTTTTCATTTGTTATTGGCAGAGCGGCGCGTGGTAATTACAGCTGGTAGGTACGGGTAAACTTAAAGAAAAATCGGGCAGCATGGGCGGGAATGTGACACTGTTTTGTTGTAATTGTATGTAGCCTCGCATATCAACAATAAATATAAAACAACTTATTTTCATTTAAAGTAGTAGAATTGAAAATTTTAGCTGCATTTCAATGATTTTAATATAAATTGCGCACAGCAGGGGTGAGCACACGACCAGCATGTGGCTCCACTAATAAAGTAAACTAATACTTAACACAATGCAAATCCGAGCGAAAATACATAAAAAAAAATGTTCGTCGGCAGAATTTAAAAAAAAAAAAATGAAATGCTGGACAATGCAATAAATAGCGCTGGTCACAAATCTAGCCGATTTTTTGTAATGCTAATAAATAAACGATAAAAGTGCCTATCTTTAATTATTGAACGTTCATTAATCACGTCAGCTGTTCTTCTTCCAATTTGGACCCCTCCCCTCCTCCCTCGGTGAGATTTTGCTGGACCCCTCTCCAGTCCTCACGTCAGATTTACTCTATAATTTTTTTGTTATCTGCATAATAAATCTACATAGTGTAGTTAAAAATATTGAGAATTCCCTTTACTATAAGGAATACACTTTAGCGGCATTCCTGTGCTTGAGCATTACTACATCAGCAGAATCATTAAATGTAATACTTAACATGCTTCCTATTGACTTACATGTGAAAGGAATAGTCTTTAAAACTGCGCTACGACTAAAAGAAGTTTCAGCTTCAGAGAATTCGGACACAACAAACTTAGCTCTGTTTGTTAAAAGTCGACTGACTACTGTAAACCAACACTGCATATTTATAGGAAGTTCTTTGTCAACATAGAATCGAGAAATTCCTGGGTTAACCGAGCTTCAGACTCATCGAATTCTATTAGTATTTACACGGACGGCTCTAAACAAGAAGCAAGGGTGGGGCTGGGGTTTTCATTCCCACCTATAATACAACATTAAAGTATAAATTGCCACAATACTGTAGCATGTTTCAAGCTGAGTTGGAGGCGATTAGTATGGCGACGGAACATGTAATGGTGAGCAATGGCGTTGATCGCTTAAATTTTTATGTTGACTATATAATTAAATCCAAGTCAGTCTTTCGATGCTACAATCTACTTCAAACCCTCAGCAGTAAGTTTGAAACATGCCTGAACTAAGTACCTGGTCACCAAGGTATACAGGGCAACGAAATTGCTGATGAACAGGCAAAAGCAGGTGTGCTACTCGATGGTTAATCGTTAAGCGTATCACTTCCATTACAGCAACACAATGTTATATATCAGAAATCGCTTTACTGTCAGGCTAACCTAAAATGGATCAACTCAAACACTAGCAAAATAACCAAAAATTTTTGGCCAACTTTCTGTAAAGATAAAACCGACTACCGACTCTTTATCTCGTAAAACATGTAGAACTGTTGCAAGAGCCATCACTGGACACTATCTTATTGGTTATCATACTCATAGAATGAGCATTCTAGTGGATAGTAGGTGTCGGTGGTGTGATGAAGACGAAGAGGAGAATTTGGAACATCTACTGTGTTTTTGTCCAGCGCTTTGCAGAACCAGATTTAAAGCCCTTGAACAAATGCAACATTTCCGATATATATTCTTCCTGATATAATGATATGCCATTCTTGTTGCAAGATATGCGAATCCCCAAACATCCCCAATATATATAAAAATTTTTCGTGATTTTAATTCTGAACGAATGTTTCGCTTTAATCAAAAAAATTTTAAAATTCTTCATACTTTAAGCGCAATGAATCATGTTTTAGCGCGGGCGCCAGACGGACTTGAGTATGCAAAATATGAGGACCTTAGTATGAGTTCAGATTCTTATAGGTAGGATCACAAGTTACTAGAAAGTGGATGATTTACTTTTCGTAGCTTTATTTTATATGGTATTTATGTAGATTTAAGTAGACCTCCAAACAGTAATTTTTGCACTTTCAAGCAAGGGTAACTCAGGATCCTGACGCCATAGAAAAAAATCAAGTTCAGATTCGAAGTAAAGAGATCCCATTCCACCACTAACGGCTATAAAACACGAGGATGGCCTGGAGTGGAGCTAAGGGCTAAATGAAAAATGGACCACATCCGATGCTGGAACATCATCATTCACTTTCTAGTAATTTGGGGGTCCTGCCTATAAGAATCTGAGTTCAAACTGAGGTCTTCACATTTTGCATACTCAAGTCCGTCTGGCGCCCGCGCTAAAACATGATTCATTGCACTAAAAGTATGAAGAATTTTAAAATTGTTTTGTTTAAAGCGAAACATTCGTTCAGAATTAAAATCACGAAAAATTTTTACATATATTTGGGATGTTTGGGGATTCGCATATCTTGCAACGAGAATGGCATATCATTATATCAGGAAGAATATATATCGGAAATGTTGCAGAAGTTCAATATGAACGAGTATCATCCAGTACGAACACCAATGGACTTCGGTATAAAATTATCAAAAGATGAAAAACAAAGGATACGGAAAAAGTTCCTTATCAGCAAGCAAATATCTCGCAAGATCAGAGCATATTGATGTTCGCCATCACTTTATCCATGAGAAACAAGATTTGAACATGATACAATTCACCGGAATAAGAACTGAAGATATGGCTGCAGACAATTTGACATAATCATAACCATCAGCTTTGTTCAGTTAAGACGGGTTTATCTTTTATTTAAATAACGCTCGAGTGGGGGTGTTGAATTACTGTACTTGTTTGTTATTACTTTGTATCGAACAGTTATATTTATATTGTTAACCAAAGAATTTGTATCCTCTATGTCTTTTTAAAAGAAAATTATTTATTCATTCTGAAATAAATCTTCCTCTGCTAAAAGGGTTCAAACTTGGTTTTTCACAGAATTTCACAGAAAATACACTTTTGCGACGGCTATATCTCGAAACTCGTTCAGGAATTTCATTTTCCTATTTTCAACAAAATTGTACAGAGCAAAGGAAAGAAATTGTTCAACAAACTCACCCGAAAAAATTGCGTCACAAAAATGCCGAAATATTATACTATTTTTGGTCTGCATCAATTAAAGAAGTTTATATGACCTTTCGTTTTGTTCGGTTTTTATTTGCTTTGTTTTTTTCAAACGCTATACGGATATACCCAAGAACTTGGAGAGTTCAGATTTTCTGGCTGTTTTCATAGTTTCATCAAAAAAGCAATTATTGGTTTATTATGACTCCCATTATCTGGAGACCGATCCCCGCTCGGTCAACAATCTGATCTTATGATCCAATGTTCATGCTTTCAAAAAGATGAATTAACCGATGCGAATAATAGTAAGAAAAAATTCGGAAAGTATCGAATGGTATAGAAAAATATCAAAAACTCCAAATTTTTTTTTGGTGAAATAGAATGCCCTAAAATAAATAAATGAGATATGCCACGCACCTTAAATATTTCGTCTTTTTTATGGGGGCTGAAATATCTTATCTTCAAAGGATCATAACTTGGAAAGTAAGAGACCTACTGGAAAAATCCGTCACAATATTTTGATAAGAAAGAGTGTGGCTATTTGATGCCATTAATTAAAAAGAATTTTACCTTTTCTTGTACCTACGCTATACGACTGAACGTAGCGTTTTCTTCAACTTCAAGCAAGGATATTTAAAAATCCTGCAGGTATATGACAATTCTGCTGATGAACTCTGATTCGACGTCAAAAAATACATAACACTGCTTATAAGAAATAAAAAGTTCATTCCATTTTTTGTTTGTGCCTGTGTAATTAACCAAAATTTTTATTTTGCTAAAAAGTGGGCGTGGCAATTATTGACGACGCCCACTTTTCGTTAAGCTTTAGATACTCATGATCCGGACCCTCATGCCAAATTTCATCAAAATATGTTGTACCATTTGTGAGAAATAGCATTTTATGCGTTTTACTTGTATGGGAGGTTCCACGCGCACCAGCGATATTTTGCCTTCTTTCAGATCATAGGTTCCTAATAGCAAGTAGACTCCTTATGGTTAAATTAAGAATGATTGATTTAGTTTTCTTTTTATACCGTACTATATTTTTGTGGGCGGTGCCACGCCCTTCAAAGAGTATTCCCAATATAACGGCATATAACATATTGATCCTTCTTTGCAGAGGTAACATCTCTTAAATTTTCATCAAAATTGTTGGAGTCGTTTTCGAGTAATATTGAATCAAAATTTCAAGGGTCTCGCCCACTTTTCATTTTCTACAAGGTATTATTAAGCAGTACCCGCCCACCAAATTTCATCTCAATACCTTGTATGGTTTGCGAGTTTTGACCAAATCAAATTTAAAATTAAGAGCAGTGCCCCTTATTTCAACTCATTGTAGCCCAGTTTTTTAAAAAAGGATCACAAAACCCAACAAAAATAGGATAAAATGGGTCAATGTATTCTAAGAAAATGTGATTTCATTATGATTTTGGGACAAAAAGTTTTATCTTAACTTAATGTTTTCTACAAAAATATTCCTCTTAGATGTAGGGATCGTAAAATTTAGTATGTCGGCTCGACATATTAATCGAAAACTTCAAAAATCGATTAAAAAAAAACAATTCGACCTGATCCAGAAAATCGGGAAGACAGGTATATCATTTTTTTAGCCATATTTTCAGTTGTTCAAAGTCGTGCCGGACGGTGTTATACTTTCTTTTAGAATTCTATCTCCACGCCATTAAGCTTAAGTGCTTAAGTCTTTATTTCCGTGTTAATGGTACGTAAGTGGTTTTTGCTGAATTGACATTCAGTCTGTTCTTGGGTGCAGCACCATATTTACTTGTAGACCTTATTGAATTCTATAGCATACATACCCATTGTTTTTTATATAAGAAAAATATAATATTTTCACAAAACAAAAAACAAATTGATAAATAAAATTTTTGTAATTTGAGGCAAAACTAACAATGATAATGGACAGAAAAGGCCGCAACAACAACAACAATAGCATTAAATTATATGCACATAAACCCAGCAAACATTTTCAATCGCGGAAGAGTCGTATTTGATTCGCCTAGGCGATCAAATCAATCGTCCGCGACAGTTGCATTAGACTCTTCCGCGATGCTTTTGGCGTGAGTAATTGTCCGGCCGAATACGAATGTTTTAGAAGAATCCTCTAACAACTCCCCAAAATGAATCCGCAAATGATCCCCAGGAAGAGTCAACTGGCGACTCCCCTAAATGAATCTGCAAATGATCCTCAGGAAGTGTCCACAGGCGACTCCGCAAGATGTTTTTTAAAGCGAAAAAAAAACTTGAAAAAAAAAAATAAATTATAAAATGGCGACATAAAAATAATTTTATAGGAAATTGCTAATTGGTGAAACAATTTTACTGCACCAATCGATGGGAAAAGTTCAAAAACAGTTTTCGGACATGACCACAGATGTCTTCGACCCCTTTAAGTAACCGCTTTGGGTCCTAAGGGTCCAGAAGGGTGTAAGGAGAAATCTTCTGTTACTCGCGCTGAACATTGAAAATGTTTGCTGGGAAGAAGTGCGTGCCAATTCCAAGCGCACGGCGCATATACATACATACATACATACGTAAATATACATTTGGACCCAGCAAACATTTTCAATCGGGGACAATCTTCCAACTTTTTGGGGATGCACTTACAAATTTCACAAAAAAGGGTCCAAAACGAATAAAAAAAGATTCGCCTAAGAATCTTCTGGAAGATGGTTTTAAATCGAACTTCTTCACGAATAACCTACAACTCTTCCAGACGAGTTTTACACGATACAAGACACGACTACGACATGACGTGAGCTCCTGAGAAATTTCAAAAAAAATCAATAATTTTTTTTTTTTAAAGGGCAATATTTCTGTGGCGCAGTATTTTTACGAAGCGAAATGTCAAACTAAACGGTATATTTTTAACGGCTTATGAATTTTGACAGATAATTAAACAAAAATTTGCAATTTCTTATTTTGTATTTAAAATTTTTTTTTTTTTTTCGTTTTTTTTTTCGCTTCAAAAAACATCTTGCGGAGTCGTCTGGGGATGATGACTCTTCGTAGGGATCATTTTCGGATTCATTTTGGGGGGTTGTGAAAGGATTTTTGTAAAACATTCGCAAGCCATCGGAAAGCATCGCGGAAGATCAGAATCAGTGCTGTCACTTCCATCGAAGTGTTTTGCTCTTTTTTTATCAGAAACACTTCGCCACTTCCCCTTTCATAAAATCACTTCACTTTTTTTTGAATCCAAAATTTGCCTTAAAACTTGACCATTCTCATAATGAGAGTTCAGAAACATACCTTTTTTCATAGTGTTTATAAGATTTATTAAGCAACAATTTCCAAACATTTGTATAATTAACTAGCTATTGCCCGGTGAGCGATGCCTTACCTTTGTCCCGTGGTTTTTTTTTATTCCGAACAATCACTGGGATCCTACCACGCCATTTCGAGAGGTGCATGGCACAGCCCAATTTTCTAATGAATGTTATTTGGCTTAGTGCCCTTTACATATGTGAAAAATGTCATTCCTATGCGCCAAACAGTTTCTGAGATCTGTCGAATTGTGTTTTTTAGGGGCATGGCACCGCCAATTTTTTTTTTATGTGTGTTATTTGGCTTAGTGCTTTTTATAAATGCGCCATATTTCATCCCGATGCGTCAAACAATTTCTGAGAACCGTCAAATTTTGGTTTTTAGGGGAGTGGCACCACCCATTTTTCTAATGTGTGGTATTTGGCTCAGAGCCCTTAACATATGTGCCAAATTGTATTCCTATACGTCAAACAATTTCAGATATATAACGAATTTCGTTTTTTTAAAGACGTGGCACCGCCCATTTTTCTAGTATATAACCTTTCCCTAATCTATACTAATATACTGTAAATCGGTCAATTGGTTTCCGAGTCTATAAAATACAAACACATAAACTTTAATTTTTATATACATATACTTAAGACTAAAATAATAATATGTTTACTCAGAGTCGAACTTCCAAGTTATGAGTCGGCAATCTTATAAACTGACCTAACGTGCCAGTTATGATTCGAATGGCTTGTATTTCACTTAGCTTGATAAGTCATTGAAGGAATAAAATAAAACATTTTTCGAAAGCTTGGAAAACGAAAACATTTGGAAATAAACATTTTCTAATTGTTTATTTTAAAATTACAAAACAACTGTGAAAATTTTAAAAAATAACGTTTTCCAAACTCTTGAAAATTGTTTATGAAAATATTTGGAATTTAACTTTTTCCAAGCGTTAGATTGTAAAGGTTATAAAATTGTTTGTTGGGAATTGAGTAAATAAATTTTTTGTGTACACTTCGCTAACACTTCACTTTTTCAAAGTTTCACTTCGCAATACTTCACTTTTTACATAATTTCACTTCGCTCAAATTTTTCAAAACGACAGCACTGATCAGAATGCGGCTGTCGCGGACAATTGATTAAATCGCCTAGGCGAATGAATTGCGATTCTTCTGCGATTGAACATGTTTGCTGGGGAAACTTATTTGCATGAGGTAATACACTCGTACAATCCTTTCCAAGGGGACAAAATCGCTGGACGGAGTTTTTGTTTTTTTGTTTTTTTGTTTTCATATTTAGAGTGAAGAGCAAAATAGCCAACCAACTATATATGACATATTGTGTAGAGTAGGCAGGGTTGCTTAAACTTTTTTTTTTTTCAAAGGTAGGCTTTCATATTGATGCAAGAAAGAATACTTTCGAAGCCTTAGAGTCTAAGGAAATATAGAAGAAACACACAGAACTCATTATTTTATGGAAAAGTACGAGTACTTCAAGCAAATGACAATCCTTAGATTAAAGAAATACTAAATGAAGTAGAAAGGGCTAACTTGGATTTTGCAGGAACAATTCCACTCCAAAGGCGTAAGCAATACTTAAGGATGAATAAGAGGCTGAACTCAGATTTTGCTGGAACAATACTCAATTGAAACGACGCTTCTAACACTGAAGTAATACGAAATAAAGAAGAAATCATTAGACTCACAATTACCAGGTATAATACCTTATGAAAATGAAGTCCCTAGGACAGATGTGAGACTACAATGCATGCAATAAGTAGTTCAAATTCTGGACTAGCAATATTCACTTTATTACCGTAAAAAAAATGTGCCATTTCATGCCTAGCGTAACAAGAATTGACCTCGCTATCTCGGATTTCGTTGAAATTTGGTGCAATGTTTCGTTTCACGGCAAAATCGATAAACAGGGTGAAAAATTTTTTTTTTTGTGGATTTTGGAGGAGTGCTAGAAAGTAAAAAAATCGATAAATTATGATAAGCACTCCTTCACATAATTGTCTGTTACTTGGTTATTTCTTAACCGTTTTCATGTTTAGACCATTTTTAGAAAAGTTTTGAATCAGGCTATAAGGTAAGGTAAATGTTTTTGTATTCAGCAAAAAGTACTAAATTTAGTATTTTTTAGTATTTGTTAGTACTAAAATTACAAGAAACGCTCTACGGTCTAATTTTTTGATCTTTTAAAATATATTTCGTGGAAAGAAAACAAAATTACTTTTCACGTGGACCCAAAATCTAGACAGTATGCTTAACGGTTAAGGACTTATGATTATTTTGAACACTTCAAAACATGAAATCGACCGACACGGCGTCACACGCTTGGACATTTCTTAACTAATTTTCATATTCTGACCTATTTTGGAAAATCAAGCTATTAGCTGAATGTAAGTTTTTCGCAATTTGCCAAAAAGTAATTTTTTAGCACTAAAATTTAATCGTAAATCCTGTAAACTTGGAGTGAAACAATTGTGCCTCATCATCACCGTTGAGGAACACTGAAATAGCGAATGAATTAGAAAATTAACAAAAACCTTAGACACGCACAATCACATATGTACCTACATGCGCACACATTAGCAAAGTCACAAAAGAGATAAGGACCAGGTAACCTGGTAATGTTATGTCGTTGTCTCCCCGCATTGCTTTTGATCGGAAGCTTTTAAATGGTTTGAACAGATGGACAAACGGACGCGAGCTAACCACACTGAACGTGAACCGTTGTTAAAAAAAATGATCACTACAAAAGGGGTTGGTGTTTGTACATCATCATCATCATAATCATCATCATCGTGATTGCAAAATCAGGTAGGTATCCATGAAATGGACATAAAATACAAAAAAAATTCAGTGGAAGAAGGGATAGGAAAAAAGGAGAGAAAATTTAAGAAAAAAATTCATTACCATAATTTTAAACGGTCGCCACGGCAAAATAAAAACGGAGCTGACACAAATACGTATGTACATACGTGTGTGTCAGCAGATACCGTTTGAAGATAACGGATGCCAGCTGGACGCTGAGATTGACTGCGTAAAGCATCGAAGGTACGGCGACGTGTGTGAGATCGCATTTAAATTATCGTCATTATCATCGTGACAGTAATCACGATAACATGGAAAGTATCGCTTATAGCAAACTTAATTATCACCTAAAAAAGATGGGTTTGGTAGACGATGACTCCTGTAGACTCTGCTTAGAGGACTTGGAAACAGCAGAGCATGTGCTATGTGCATGCCCTGCTGCGTTTAGACGCAGAATTAAGTATCTAGGAGCTGAGATTTTAGATCCAGGTGACATAGGTAAAATTAATCCCATAGCAGTAACAAGATTTATAGATAGTCTGGAACTGTTTTGATTAGGGAAAGAGGCTGTACAAAAGATCTTTTAGGTCGCAGTACAATCTAGAGCCTTTAAAATAATAAATAATAAATCGCTTATAGCAACCGGGGTTTATACACGGAGAAAACGATTAAATTGTACTTAAAAAACAGTGCTGTAAATATTGTTCTCACTACAGAAAGACAAGAATTTGACAATGCGAGTACTGAATAAGCAACTAAGTATATCTGTAATGCTTCCAATAATCATCACCGAACTTTTCTCCTACACATAATAATTTCCATCATCTTTAGTTTTTATCACAATCTTAAAATCGCTCGGAATGAGTCGTGCGATATCTCAAATGTTTTGTCTTGTCTACAATATAAAAAAAATAATTAAGGTATTCCCTAAAACATGTAAATGCCCCAAGAAATTTGTAAACTAGTAATAGTTGTCAAAATCAATACGAATTTTGACAGTTTCACGAGCTTACGTAACTCGTAATAGTTGTCAAAATCAATAGGAATTTTGACAGTTTTACGAGCTTACGAGGTTTTCGAAGCATTTACACGTTTTAAGGAATACCCTAAATATATCATAGGCTAGGTAAGGTTAGGTTAGGTTAGGTTAGGTTAGGTTAGGTTAGGTTAGGTTAGGTTAGGTTAGGTTAGGTTAGGTTAGGTTAGGTTAGGTTAGGTTAGGTTAGGTTAGGTTAGGTTAGGTTAGGTTAGGTTAGGTTAGGTTAGGTTAGGTTAGGTTAGGTTAGGTTAGGTTAGGTTAGGTTAGGTTAGGTTAGGTTAGGTTAGGTTAGGTTAGGTTAGGTTAGGTTAGGTTAGGTTAGGTAAGGTTAGGTTAGGTTAGGTTAGGTTAGGTTAGGTTAGGTTAGGTTAGGTTAGGTTAGGTTAGGTTAGGTTAGGTTTGGTAAGGTTAGGTTAGGTTAGGTTAGGTCAGTTTAGGTTAGGTTAGGTTAGGTTAGGTTAGGTTAGGTTAGGTAAGGTTAGGTAAGGTTAGGTTAGGTTAGGTTAGGTTATGTTAGGTTAGGTTAGGTAAGGTTATGTTAGGTTAGGTTAGGTTAGGTAAGGTAACAAGAATTGACCTCACTAATAACACTTGAAGAATTTAAGTGAGTTCCTTTAAAGTGTTGAAGAACGGTTGTCCAAAGCATTTTAGCCTAGTTCTTGCCAAAGCAGTGCAGAGACATAAAAGGTGTTCAATTATTTCCTCTTCTTCAGGCTCGTGACAGTTTCTACACCAGTTGCTCTAAAGGGGCTGTCTATAAACTCATTGACGCTTCTAGGGGGGAGGGAGTACGAGCATGCGTCACTTTTTGTCACAGGGGGAGGTTGGGGGGTTCCAACAAGCGTCAACTGCGCTTAAAATAACCTGTTTTTCAAAAGAAAAAAAAATTTAAAATTAAACTTAAGTTATTCAAAGGTATAAGAACATCTAATTTTCTTAATTTTTTACGATTTGGTTGTCAGAGAAGTATCGTTATTTGATTTAAAAGGCCGTTTCGACTCTACGAACTTAGAATTATTACTTCTGTACACGGTGTGCCTTAACCCGTTCTAAATCGGACGTCGTAGCACATAAAATTTTTTTCTAGATTCTGTTTACTTATCGTTCAAATGATGTATAAAAAAATTTTCACTCGTGACTCTTCGACTAAATTTTGAGATAATCGCTTTTCCAATTGGGACATTTTCCCATACAAAAAGAAAAAAAAAATTTTGTAACTACATTAAACAAAAATTAAAATAATCACAATCGATGTGTTTTGCGATGATAAACGCGAATCCAACCTCATAATTGCTCTATCGTGTATAGTTTATGAGATATTGTAACCTAAAGACCAAAAAAAATCGTTTTTGCCATTTTTTGAAGCTATATAACTATGTAGCATATCATTTGTTCGTCAAATGTGGCTAAGATACTTGAAAGCCCCAATCTTTTCCTTTAAAACCTAATTTATGTTATACTTATATCTTCATGCTTCTAAGAGATATCGGAGACCGAAATATTGTCAAAACGGGTTTTTTGCACTTTTGTGTCTTTTTAGGTTAGGATACCTTTGAGGAAAAAAAAGATATCAACATAATTTAAATTAGGTTTTAAAGGCAAAGATTAGGACTTTAAAGTTGCTACCAGATTTAACGAAATTGAAATTTCTCTCACATTTTAAACATGTTCAACGAACCGACCATTAAAAAATTCAGCCGTATGCCATACACGTAACAACAACACTCGGGGTGTCAAACGGCTGAATTTAGAAGTAGTCGGTTCGTTAAACATGCTTCAAATGTGAAAGAAATTTTAATTTCGTTAAATCTGGTAAGCAACTTTAAAGTCCTAATCTTTGCCTTTAAAACCTAATTTAAATTATATTGATATCTTTTTTTTCCTCAAAGGTATCCTAACCTAAAAAGACACAAAAGTGCAAAAAACCCGTTTTGACAATATTTCGGTCTACGATATCTCTTAGAAGCATGAAGGTATAAATTTAATTTAAATTAGGTTTTAAAGGATAAAATTGGGGCTATTAAGTATCACATTTGACGAATAAATGATATGTTACATAGTTATATAGCTTCAAAGAATGGCAAAAACGAATTTTTTTTGGTCTTTAGGTTACAATATCTCATAAACTAAACACGATAGATCAATTCTGAGGTTGGATTCGCGTTTAGCATCGCACAAAACATCGATTGTGATTATTTTAATTTTTGTTTAATGTAGTTAAAAAAATTTTTTTTTTCTTTTTGTATGGGAAAATGCCCCAATTGGAAAAGCAATTATCTCAAAATTTAGTCGAGGAGTCACGAGTGAAAATTTTTGTATACATCATTTGAGCGATAAGTAAACAGAATCTGGAAAAAAATTTGATGTGCTTCGACGTCCGATTTAGAACAGGTTAAGGCACACCGTGCGTAGTTCTTACGATTATCGAATCTACAGTGTATTCAGTGTTAGGCCTGATTATCTATATATAAATAGGCAAACGAAATCGGTTCAGTCCCTATTTCTATAACTAAATCTCAACCGATTTACTGGATTTTTTTTTTTGTTGGAAAGGTTGTGAGAAGGAGCAGTGCATAGGATTATATATTTTTAAAAGTGGGCGGTGTCACTCCCCTAAATGGAAAAAACACTCTCACGTCCAAACTACTGCATCGATTTCTATGAAATTTGGTATGGAGATAGGGTTAGCACTAAGGAACGATATCATGATCATTATGTTTTATAGTGGGTGGTGCCACGCCCTTAAATGGAAAAAACGCTCTCACGGCTAAACCACTGCATCGATTTTTACGAAATGGATATGGAGATAGGACTAGCGGGTGGTGCTACGCGCTCACGGCATGGTTTTTTATGAATTTTGGTTCGGAGATAGAAGGAACAGAAAGGAAAGATATCAAAATGCTTTTGCTCTTTAGTAAGAGGAACACGCCTCTAAATGACAAACACGCTTTTGCGATTAAGTTGCTGCACCGATTTTTATGAATGCAGGTAACCAAAACCCTAGGAAAGAATATTAAAAGCGTTATGTGTTTTATCGACCAAAAAAGGTTATAAAAACTTTTTGCTTTATAGTCAAATCAAAATGGTCGAACTCTAGTAGAAATAAATGTACAAAATGTACAAATAAGAATCTTAGTGTATATAAGGAGAAATGTGAAAAATTTAGCTTCATTGGATCAGGCTTTATCTTTATCCTTTGCCCGAACATTTAAATTTTTTCAATTGAAAATTTCATAAAAAAATTGAATACTTTTCTTTTTAATTTACGTCAATTCCACGTGACGTTTTCTTGAATTTTGGTGCATCTGAAAGGACTTTTTTAAATATGATTTTTAACTGCTACATCTACATTCCGTGTTCTCTTCTACAGAAAAGTTCAATTAAATGCAACTCTATTAATTTGGTCGAAATTGGGGCTTCAAGGATTTTGTCTTAAATTTCGGCCGTTTTCTTTAATTACGGTACCATCGTAAAGTCTTTTCTAGATTCGATTTTTGACTGCTTCGTCTACATTTTGCGTGCTTTTCCACAGTATAGTTCAATTTGATGCAACCCCATCAATTTAGTCGGAATAGAGGCTTCATCAATTAGGTTGAATTAAAGAACAGAAACAAAAACTAACTTTAATGATTGATTACCCACTGACTTTAATTTACAATTTTAAAAATATTAGTTTTGTAATTTTTGCATACAAAAATAATGATTAACAATTTATAACACATTTTCAGTGTGAACTGAGGAGTATTTTGAAAACATAAATTGTTATTCTTTAGAATCGTTAAACGTCTGCGATATACTGAAAAACCGTCAGTTTAGTGATTGTAGCTTTTAGCAGAAAAGCGGTCATTATCATAACAACTCAAATTCAAAACCCGTCTACAAAAAATGACAAAACTAGTGCAACTATATCGAGCCTTAACCGCCAAAAAGACTTAACCGACAAAAAACAAATTTTAGAGCCATCTGTGTAAACGTTTGTAATTTCTGCTGGATCGTCACCTCGAGAGTTCCAGAATTCTGTAGACGGCAATGTGACCACAAAACTTTTCTCCATAGAAAGATTAGGAACCATGTAACCAGTAATAATACTCTGGATGTTACCTGTGTTACTGTGCCCATAAGGTCTATATTTGAAGCCCCCCGATCCTTTAAGCCTAAGTATAGTTTTGTAGGCCACTCCTTTGGCGAAAAGATCGATAGGCAACAAAAGAAGTATAGCGTTTAAAGATTCTGAAGAGGTGGACCTCAAGGCTCCAGTGATGCCGATGCATAAAAGACTTTGTAATTTCTTTTGTATGTATACTGTACTTAGCGCTGTTCACCCAACATGTATTGCGTACAATAAAATTAGCCTAACTATTGCAGTGAAGATCCGAATGGTAATTTTAGGGTCAAAGTCCCAAGTGATTCCGTAGAATTTTTTACAAGCAAAGAAAGCACCATATGCCTTATTTATACGGTTTTCTATATTGGGTTTTCAGTATAGTTTGCGGTCTAGAACTGTTCCTAGAAATTTTGCTTCATTAGAAAGAGTTAAATTGATATTATCAAGAGAAATATTTCGTACTTTACATCAAACATGCAGATATTGTTTTTTATCTAAAATACCCACAAGAAACTTATTTTCGAAATTTCACCCTACTGTAAAACTCTAAAACTACATTTTGGACAAAACTTGTTGTCTAAAGGTCATTATGAAAATCATGAAATCACACAACAAACAATTTTCTACAACATCATAACACTTTTTCCAAAAAACTGAATAAAATGGGTTAGAGTGTTCTACAAAAATATTCTTAGGAAAATTTTACTATGGGTCACCAAAGACAAGAAGTGCTTAAAACTCAAGTATAATGCTTCAAAAAACGTACTTTTTAATGAAATTGACCAGATAAGGTGTTTTCAAAAATGTCACTTAATTTAGTTGCACTACGCAGTATATAATTTGGAGCGCAATACATAACTATTACTGCGCTTTTTGCCAAAATATTTGGCAGCAGGTTTTTCAGAGTGCATTTGATTCTACATGGCTAGAGATGTGTTTCCAGAAATTGCATGTATGTATGTAAATATAAATATTGTATTTTCGAAAACACACAAGCTCTCTGTTGAAATTGAAGTATGTTTCAATTCTGCTTGTCAGTGTATGTACTGCTTGTTGATCTTCAACATTTAATAAAACAAAATTTTAAGGTCTTATCGTTGTGTATAAATTTACTAATGTACCAACAAGCAGTTTTTTTTTTTTTGGATAAATTTAAAAGTTAATGCCGCTCTTTGACAGCGTGCGCAACTAACTGCGCGCTGGTTAACTTTGCACGCATTGATCACTTTACCGAACACAAGGCAAAAGCAACAAAACGGGAGATTGAATGTGTTAATAATTAGCGCCGCGACTACCTGACCACATAGATACAGAATACTATATGGAAATTTCGCTTCCGCACAGGTACCGTATGTACTTATGTACGTGATATGACAACTCTCGTACCGTCCCATTCTTCATCAGCGACATGTCTAACTTAAATCAATTCATTATTGCAATGCACATGCGCGCAACCCTTGCGCATTATTTGTGGTCCTTTTTTTTCTAAATAATTTTTTTGCCGCTTTTGCTGCTGTCGCTGTCCGCATTTCAATTGCCGAGTGTGTGTACGTACACCAGGGCAAGTAACCAAATGTGGAATTATGTAAAAGTGATGAACGAGTACGGTTTTCTCTGCGGCCCCTTATTGACCCTTTTATGCCATAGTCTATCTGGCGGTTCGTCGCGTTTGTTTGTTTGTCCAATTCGACGGATGTTTTTGTTACAACAAAACTAAAAACTACAAAAAAAAACTTTGCATCTGTAGCAATTCTTTTAACGCGGTCAATTACAACAGCAGCTGCTCAGCAGCGTCCCTTACTTTATGCAAGCGTGTCATTTCCTGATGTTGCCAATTTTTTAATTTTTTTTTATTGACTTAAATCGTCCCGGTCTTTAGAAAAAACTTGCTCTAAGGATTTTTATAGCATAACTAGGTAATACCCGGAATGCATTGCAATGTTTTTTTTCATAATTTATGCCAAACTTTGTTTTTTAGGGACATGGCACCACCAATTGAGCTTAAAATTTGGCAGTTAGTGTATCGCAGGTATGGGAAGGTTTTTATTCTATACCCGTAAGTTTCCGAAAGTCAACCAAAGGCCTTATAGTCAAAACGAAGAGTATCTAGGTATACTACCCGAAAAACAACTATGCTGGACCATCAACTATCCTTAACTGAACGTTTTCAAAACGAAGAACATTTAGGTATACATGAGGAAAACATCTATAGCGGACTGTCAACAAGCCCTACCTGCAAGTTTTCTGGGGAACCCGAAGGTTACCCAAAGGCTTCATAGCAATAAGGAAGAATGTCTAGGTATACTCGAAAACGAAAAATATCGAGGTATACTAGAGAAACAACATCTATGACAAACTATCAACTGTTATCCTTAAATTATTGTTTTCTGGGTAACTCGAAGGTTCCAGAAGGCCACCCGAAGGCTTCATATTCAAAACGAATAATATCTCGATATACTTGAGGCAACCCATCTAAATATTTAGGTATACTAGAGGAAAAGCATCCACAGCGAACAATCAACAAGCTCTAATGGATAGTTTTCAAGGAAATCAAGGCTAAATAGTTAAAACGACTAGAGGAAAAACATCTATGGGGTACTATCAACTAGCCTAAACTGATAACACTGTTCATCGAATTTCAGGTTTTTGTTTTTATCGGAGTTCAGACTACAAAATTATTATTCCTTGCTATTGACATAATAAAACTGCATTTACAAAATTTTTCCATCATTTTGAGAAAAATTGACAAATCCAAAATCACGACTTACATCCGCGCGAAAATAAATTAAAAAATTTTTATCCGTCAGAATTTAAAAAAAATTGTCAAAAGATTCAGAAAATAACAATTATTTCAAATCTGAAAAGAAAAATTGAAATCGGTCCGGCTGATTTTTTTGTATGCCCGTTTAATTGAGAAAATGTACTGAAAAAACCAAAATCCAACCAACTTTAATTACATAAATCTTGCCTAAATCATTACAAAATTAAGAAAATTTTCACGAGCTTGTGCGATTTCTTCAATGTATTCAAATATTTTACGATAAATTCGGACTTCAGGTTTTTAAATGTTTTTCAATACTTTTGGACTTTATCGATTTTTAAGAAGTTTTCCGTTTCTGGACTTTTACTAATATGTTAAACAAAACGATTTCATGAAACTAAACAAAATAAATATATTGGGCATCTGTTTTTGAGACATTATTTTAGAAAAATAGTTTTCCATATAGTTTTTTAGTGCTTTCTTGCTTAAAAAACCAAATTTCATTATTCATTTTTTGTTGTTTTGTTTTTCCTACGAATAACCCCGTGAAAAATTTAACAAAACCCCGATAACGTCGGGAAAATCAGCAAGTACCTACTCGTATATGTATATAGATGGAAGAAAGATGACGATCGATAGATGTGTAACAAATGTCATCGATATGCATCAAACAATTTCGGAAATAATTTGAATTGCGTTTTTTAGGAGCATAGCACCGCCGATTTTTCTAGCCTATAGATGTAACTATGTACGAAATTCGTCGAAGTTGATATATTGGTTTTAGAATCCAATAAAGACGAACAAATAAATATTAATTTTCATATAGTAGATTGATATCGCCTAGATTTCTTTTTACAGTTTTAACGATTCATGGATTGCCTTCTCCAGCGATATTTTATAGGTTTTCTACTGAAACTCAAGGGCTTATTGCCTTTCTTTGTATGTTGATATCCGGAGAGCGTATCTCATCCACGACATTTGTATAGCATAATCTCATTTTCTACGGACATTTTAAGTGTGCCACCATTTTTTGCCAAGTTAAAAAGTTAGAGAACAATTTCTTACAAAAAAATGCCAAAATATTCGTTCCCAAAATATTGCCGATAACCTTCCTTTTCATTTAATTTGCCCTTCCAAAAAATTATGCTTGGGAGTTTGAGAAAAATTTCTCTTGAATTTTTATTCAAATTAAAGCCCATTATCTTGAGACAAAAATTAAAATTTTTTTCCATTTTATGTGGGTTTTTTTTTTTTTTTTGGAAATTCTAATATGAAGAAAACCTTACAAATGAAAATAAAAAGCATTTATTTTTAATTAAAAAATTAAAACAACAACAAAGAAAAAACGCAAAATAAAAAAGTAAAACAACAACCACAAAATATATATTTTAACCCTTTCACATGCTTTTGAACAAAAACCAGTATCTGCATCCATACAAATCAGCAGTCAAGATCCTAAGTTGGAATAACACTGCATTTGGTAGGAATCGACAAAATAGTTAAAGTTAAAAAACAATAAAAAAAATAATGAAAAGCCTGCAACAATAATAAGAACAGCAATTAACAATTTGTAAAAAAAAACTTTGTTTTATATCGCGTATTTGTGGGGACAATATAAGTGCATAAATATAGTAGATTGATTCAAACAACGATTTCTGGAAATACCACGTTTACCAATAAAAATCTGACAGAGTGAGTCAAAAAAGTGCACTGAGAATTTTTTTAGATTTTTAAAGGCTATCGCCGTTTTCTTCAAAAAATATTTATTGCGATCTCAAAAGTGCTCAGAATTAGAAAATCCAAAAAATTCTTAAAGTAGCCGTTAAAAAAATAACTGTGTCTCGTGGTTTTTCTCCAGCACGTCACATTTATTTTTAATCGATTTTTGAAGTTTTTTTATCCACTGTACATGAAAAAAACAAAAATACTACATTCTTAAATCGATGAATTTAACTATATGATCCTTACATCTGAGGTGTATCTTGTGTTCAGCAAACTTATGCAAGATATTGCGGGGAGTATTTTTTGTAGAAAATTTTAACCCTGTACAACCCACACATGTGGGTCATTTTTGCCCTTTTCTTAAAAAGGTACAAAAATGACACCTAAAACAGGGGAATATTGAGTCAGTATGTACTACAGAAATATTTGCTATACAATTTCACTAATAGTTGCTGAACCCTAAAAAAACAAAATTTCATCCCGAAAGCAAAAAAAATCATTAAAATCAGTAAGCATTTCTAACAATCAATATTTTCCAAATTTCACCCCATTGTAAAACTCTAAAACTACATTTTGGACAAAACTCGTTCTCACAAAATCATAACGAAATCGCACAAGGATCATTTTCCTTAAACACATTAATCTATTATATCCTGTTTTATGGATCTTTTTGACCCCTTTTTCTAAAACTGAGCCACAATGGATTAAAAAAATTTGCAAAAATATCCTACAAAAAATTTCACTAAGAGTTACCGAAAACAAAAAATTCTTAAAACATAAGTTAAGCGCGTCAGGGATGTAAATAATATGCAATGTGAAAAGTTCTAATTGATTTTAACGACTTTTTTGGTTTTGGGCTAAAATTTCGACCTTTACGTATCTAAAAACTAGTAGTGTAATTTTATAGCGAGTATTTCTGTAGTACATACTGACTCAATATTTTCCTGTTTTAGGTGTCATTTTTGTACCTTTTTAAGAAAAGGCCAAAAATTACCCACATGTGGGGGTTGTACAGGGTTGAAATTTTCTACATAAATACTCCCCTCAACTCCCTGCATAAGTTTGCAGAACACATAATACACCTCAGATGTAAGGATCATATAGTTAAATTCATCGATTAAACACAAGAATGCGGTATTTTTGTTTTTTCATGTACAGTGGATAAAAAACATCAAAAATCGATTAAAAAAAAATGTGACATGCTGGAGAAAAACCACGAAATACGGTTTTTTTTTAACGTCTACTTCAAGAGTTTTTTGGATTTTCTAATGTGTTTTACAAAACTGTCGAACAGTGTAATTAACCATATGTAACCTTGTCTATGAAAAAGGGGCTTACGTGCGAAAAAAAAAAATTATCAGAACAACTGGAAAACAACTTTTAAAGGTCAATCGGCAAAAAATTGTGAAATTTTTTTTTTTGACACGTAAGCCCCCTTTTCATAGACCAGGTCACATATGTTGTTTTTATTTAGCTAAAATATCCATAAAAAATGTATTTTCGAAATTTCGTCCTACTGCACATCTTTAAACCTAGGCTTTGGATAAAACTTTTTGTCACAAGAAACAATTTTCTACACAGGAAATAGTTTAGGGATAAAGTATAAACTTATTTATACTATTTGTTTTTACAAACTTATGTATTCCAATTTTTTTATATAATTTAAACAATTTTTTTTCATAAAGTTATTCTAAACCAAAAACGTTTAACTTCTACACCAATGGCGGATTCAGAATTGTCAAGAGGGGGGGCCGATTGACTACATTTCTAGATGAAAACAGAATGTTTTAAAATCTTTACATATAATTTTAAAAAAAATTTAATCATTTGCACGGAGAAAAATACGTATAATAATTTTTACTATATGGGCGTGTCGAAAAATTAAAGTAATCAACACTAAATTTCAAGTATAAATTACCTTACGTATGAACTATTTGATGGGTCCGTAAAGTCATATCTACAAATAAAATGTAGTTAAATAATAAAGGAATATTTACTACAAATTTCCTACATTTGACTATATGTAAGGTAATTTTCACTTTCAGAAAAAAAATGTGTGGTCAATTTGAATTTATAATTCTAGTCAAAATAACTTCAATTTTTTTCACGCACAAAAATGAGTATCATAATTTTCACCTTACGCGAGTAAGGTAAGTACCACCAAAATATAGAGTCATTTTGACTTTTATAATTTTAGTAACAATTTATATTTTTGGACATACATTTTCTTGATATACAAATTTTTTTGCTTCTACATCATATGCGGAAGTTGCCCAGTGGAACGGTATCTGATTACCATTCGGAAGGGCCAAGGTTCGTATCCCGGCGCCGGTCAATTCATTTTTTTTTTTTTTTTTTTTTGTTGTTTGAACTATACAGAAAGGTAAATATAACGCCAGTTTTTTCATTAAAATTACTAGACTGTGAGGTCATTCGAACAATCTGAATTGACTAAAACAGTAAGGTGAATCTTACTTCGGTGTAAAGTTGTAACTATTCTGACTTGAAAATCTGGTAAAATTTATGAGAAATAAAGTAGCAGGTACTATTTTTTTTCTCCGTGTGGTTTGAGAAGGGGGGCCGATCGCCCCCCCCCCCGCACCCTTGGGTCCGCCACTATTTTATACCAAAATTGTATAAAAACTTCTGACAAAAAGTCAAAACGTCCCGTCATCAAATACACACAAAATTATACATTGTGCAGTTCGGAGTGAAAGGCCTATGTTGCTATCGCTTATAAGCATATTCTTTTGTAATTTATTGCCATAGAATAAATAATGAAAAAAATTTTTTTAATGCATTTGAACATCGTCACCTGCTTGCAGCCAGTACTCTACATGCACCGATCATCGCCATCACCACGCAAAATAACTTTAGGATATTGAAGGAAAACTGATTTACTTTGATAAATTTTCGTTCTTCTACTAACGCAATCAGGTAAAATTTTATTCTTATTTAAATTTTGTTTATTTAAATTTAGTAGTAGCCCAGGAAAATAAGACGAAAAAATAGCTTCTGTGCGAAAAAATTCCCAGTGGAAATTTTTCACCGGAATTGTCTTTATTTATGCATGGTACACAAACTGTGAAAAGTCCATTGCGCATAAAAAGTTATTCGGGCTCAAAGTTCGCTAAAATCAGTTTTTTGCAAATATCTCGCTAATGCTAACTTTTACAGAAAAATGTTGGTCGCTAATTTTGTAGTACAGGAAATTTCATACAAAAATACGTTAAAAGTATTTGCGTACGACTTCTAGTTTAGGAGATCACCCAATTTAAAAAGTTGTTAACAGTTATGATATGAAATACTACCTATGAGTTCATATTAAAATATCTTACTTTTTAAATTGCAATAACTCTTCAATGAGAAGTTGTACAAAGAAAATTAAAATGCCGTTTGAAAGATAATTTAATTTTCTATATACCGTACAAAATTTTTTTTTCGAACGGCTCATGACCTTAAAAATATTCTTGAATAACCGTTAAGGCTTCGAAATTACTGGTTTTTTAAGGATATCTTCGAATTGGTAAGTACTACGATAAAAAGTAATGGGACCAAATTTGTAGAGAATTACAAGATCTACAAAAAATAAGCGATATGTGTACACATAGAAGTAACCGTATGGAAGATATTCAATAGAAATCGGTTTTTTGGCATTTAAGGGTTTTTTTGGAATATCTTCTAAACGGTTACTTCTACATGTACACACATCGCTTAGTTTTTGTAGATCTTGTAATTCTCTACAAATTTGGTCCCATTACTTTTTATCGTAGTACTTACCAATTCGGAGATATCCTTAAAAAACCAGTAATTTCGAAGCCTTAACGGTTATTCAAGAATATTTTTAAGGTCATGAGCCGTTCGAAAAAAAAATTTTATACGGTATATAGAAAATGAAATTATCTTTCAAACGGCATTTTAATTTTGTTTGTACAACTTCTCATTGAAGAGTTATTGCAATTTAAAAAGTAAGATATTTTAATATGAACTCAGAGGTAGTATTTCATATCATAACTGTTAACAACTTTTTAAATTGGGTGATCTCCTAAACTAGAAGTCGTACGCAAATACTTTTAACGTATTTTTGTAGGAAATTACATATGCTACAAAATTGGCGACCAACATTTTTCTGTAAAAGTTAGCATTAGCGAGATATTTGCAAAAAACTGGTTTTAGCGACCTTTGAGCCTTAATAACTTTTTATGCGCACACGACTTTGCAATGGACTTTTCAAAGTTTGTGTATCATGTATAAATAAAGACAATTCCGGTGAAAAATTTCCACTGGGAATTTTTTCGCAGAAAATGTCTTATTTTCCTGGGCTATAGCATATAATCTTATTTGTTTTTACAGTTTTTTAATTATTCTAAACTTTCCTGTAATGAAAATCAAGATATATTTGCAAAGTGTTTGCCAAAACTACGACGAAATATTTTCTCTGCAGTTAAGTAGACAGTAGATAGAAAAAATTTTAAGCTAAGTATAAATTTTGCAAATATCATTCTTAAAGAGTAAATTAAAATTACAAAAAAAAAAAAAAAATACCTAATAAAACATCTAAAAAAATACAGTTTTTAGCGTAGTAAGTACTATATCAAAAGTTTACATTTGAGGAGTGGCCGTACCAAAGTGCCTAAGTACCAAAAAGTAGTGTCATAATATGAAACGAGTGGCATTTTGTTAGAAATTAATAAAATTGTTTTCTGTTTTTACTAAAAATTTTCTTGATAGTGTGAAATTGATCTCATTATGTTAAAAAAATTATAACAGTCAAAAAACAGACTATTAGGCACATAAAAAGTATGACATTACATTACGAAATGGTACTTAGGCCCTTTGGTACGGCCACTCCTCAATTGTGTCAGAGAATTGATGCTTTTTATATTTTTTCTTCTGTAAGGTTGTTTTAATATTTTAAGTATTAAAGAGTAAATTAAAATTACAAAAAAAAAAAATACCTAATAAAACATCTAAAAACATGTTAAAATGCACCTGCTAAAGTAAAACGTTCTTTTGAGTTTTCCGAAGTATGAAATCTATAAACTCCATTATTCGTTAGAAATTGATTCCATTAAAAGAAATTACATTTTATTTATTTATTTATTCGGTCTATGAATATAACATTATACTAGATATAAAAAAACGTACATTAAATAACAAATAACAATTATAAAATATTATTTAAAAACAATCTCATACTATCTTTTGAGAAAAATCGATGTCATTATTTGAACTTATATCATTAAATAATTTTAGAGACCAATAAATAGGAGAATGTATTGCATAATTTGACCGTACCAAATCTAAATAAAATGGTGCATAAGACCTAAGTACTCTAGAGGGAACATTAAATTGAACTAAACTAAGCAGGGCAGTCAAAAGCACCACCGATAATATCAAAAACAAATAAAAGTGACAATATGTTTCGTCTAACTTCAAGGGTCTTTAGACCAAGTAAAAGACAGCGGGCACGATATGAAGGGAGAAACTCGTTATTGTTTAGAAAAAGAGAACGTAATGCGTACTTAGTAAAAGACTTTTGTACACGCTCCAACCGAAATTTATGAGATTCGTAGTACGGGCTCCAAATAACAGACGCATACTCTAACCTAGAACGTACCGGACTGATATATAGAACCTTTAAGGTATATGGATCTTTAAAAGAAGAGCTATTACGCCTTATGAAGGCAAGCATAGAATATGCCTTAAGAATAACATAGTCAAAGTGTGCACGAAAAGAAAAACAAGAGTCACTAGGGGAAAATTAGAAATATTATATGACGATGGAGTGAGTGACAAAGACTTTGAGAAGGACACAGAAACACATTTGTTAAGGTTTAGGGACAGAAAATTACTCTCGCACCAAAGGTACAACTTGTCAAGATCACTTTGTAAAAGCGCAACATTAGAGGCATTTCTAATTTTTAAAAAGATTTTCAGATCATCAGCATAGAGCAAACAAATACAAAAAGAAAACAATGAAGTAAGATCATTTATAAAAATGACCAACAATAGAGGACCCAAAATATTACCCTGCGGGACACCAGAAGTTACACAATAAGATACAGACTGAACATTATCAAACGCAACAATACACTGACGATTAGAAAGATAAGATAAGATTCTAACTATTTTAAAAAGTTTGAGTGAAATCTAAGTTCATTACATTTACGAATTAAAAGAGAATGTGAAATTTTATTTATATAATAAAACTTGACTTTTTCTATTTTTTCGAATAAGAAAGTGTTAACAGGGTGAAAGAAAGATTCTGAAAATCATCGAAAATTGTATGAAATTTGAAATTTGGTTTAGTATAGATTGGCTATTTTTTATCCGATCTCAAAAACTGACCCAACGATTCAGTGAGGAATAAAATAAGACGTTCTCTTTACAGATCAGTTGAAGTTAAGTAACACCTTGAATAGTTGTTTTTTTTTCTAATACGGCAACACTACATGAGCGAAACAAATTAAAATAATTTTTTTTTTACTAATGATGGTCCACCTAATCAAAACAAATATGAATCGGTCGAATCGGAAAAAAATTTTCAAAATTGTACCCTTATGCAAGGAAAATTACAAAAATAGAGTAAAATTTGACTTTTGGTATTTTCACTTAATTGGATATAACTCCGTCATTTATCCATAGATTTTCTCGATTAGTACCTTTTTTCTGTTTAAGTTTTTTGAACTTTTGCTCAATGAAGTTTTTTTATTTTTACCAAATTTTTTTCAAGAAAATATCCCAATTGAAATATTTTTTTTTTCGATTTTTCAAAAGAAAAATCAAAATTTTTCGAAATGTTTATTAATAACGCAGAAACTAAAAAACTGATCGAAAAGTTAAGTATTAGGCGTTTTGTTACCTTTCTTTTGTTGTCTTACATGTTAAGCTGGCTTTACTGGTTTACGAGATAACTTCTCTTCTTATACGAGATAAAATTGTATGTACTTTTGTATGTTTGGAACAGGCAAAACTTTTTCTCCAGAACGGCTACAGCGATTTTAATGAAAGTTCGGATAATGTTAGATATTAGCATACAATGAAGAATGCGCTAGGCTTGAACTTTGTAAATGCTCACCAGGGGGCGCATTAAATTTTAAATTTGATATGGCCATAACTCGCAAACCATATAAGGTATTTAAATGAAATTTGGTGAGCAGGTACGGCTTGATAATACCTTGTAACAGATAAAAAGAAGGCGGGATCGAAGAAGTGTCACGCCCACTTTTTAGCCTTTGAAAAGTTTGATTCAATATTGCTCGAAAACGACTTCAACAATTTTGATGAAAATTTAGGAGCTGTTACCTCTGGGAATCTCTCCCACCAACGGAACAGTAACGGATACGTATCGGATAAAAAAGCGGTGATTTGAACCGTCTGGCACACTGGGAAAGTTTATAAATATTGAAAACTTAAGAATAATGCTTAAAAATTTAATTAAAATGCCATATAAGCCACAATCAAGCCAATCTAAGTATCACAAGCGAGAGCGTAGTGGCCACCTGTGGTACTCCGGCCAATTCACGTATGTAGATGGACAAGTCATATTATCACAGTTTCGTTACGATTCCTTTTTAATTTTTTCGATAACTAAAGAAAAATCAAGTGGAATCCAAGAAAAAAAAGACTACAATAAGTCTTGAGAATTTTTTTAATTTTGAAATGATAACTTTACGATGTGTTTTTCAAGTGTCGCAGAAATTTTACTTTCAAAAATTAAATTGGCTCAAGGATAAGCTTTGAATAAGGAAGCAGCAGCAGCAGTGGTTAAAAGAAGAAATAATAATTATATTTGTATCTAAGAAGAAAAAAATAAAAAAAAACAAAAATAGCATTGAAAAAAAAAGGGTAGCCGTCCGTCTTGTAATTGGAGTGAGATTGAATTTTTACCATTAGCAGATTTTTTATTTTTAAGAAGAAGAAAAAGCGCAAAAAAAAAAATAAAGGTCTTTCAGCTTCGGTTGCTAAGCAAAGAATTTAAAATGAAAAAAATGAATAAAATGGCCTAAAAATTTGCCGTTATACAATGGGGTGAATTTTGTTAGTCTTTTTTTCCAGTGATTTTACTCTGCAGTTTTTCACATCGTATCCGCATACGTTACCAATGCGTTTGCTTTTTTGCACCCTCAATTTTTAAGAAATATATGGAGTTTTTAACTTTTATCAACGCGCCATCTTATGCGCACACAAGCAAGCTATTGTAAGCAAAAATTATGCTCAATAAATGAAACTAAAACTGACCAACTTTAGATTAGGCTGAAACGCATATATGCATTAGAGTGATCCAAATTTTGTATGGAAAAACCAAAAGTGTTAAAAAGTCAAGGTGCGCGCGACTTTTCTAAATCCTTGGATCCTGCTGATTACAAAAAGTGCTTTGGGAGCAAAAAAAAAAAATGCGTTTAGATATTCCGCAACTAGCTTGAAGGTAATTTTTTAGGAATTTTTGGGTTTTTGAGTACTTTTTTTAATTTAAACGCTATATCTTTTTAACCAGATTAGGTATTTCCAAACATTAAATTGCATTTTTGTAAGAATATTTTGAGCCAAATTCTGCATCAATAATAAGAAATCTACTCTTTCCCAGTTTTGTTTAGCAGCACTTTAAACTTCATAATATGTTAATTTTTTGAGGTGTTTGCACATTCAAGAACCAATTTTTTATACCCTACACCCAGCGTATATTCACTTTGTCCTTCCGTTTGTAACGCAGAGAAGGAGGCATGGCAGATATAGAAAAGTAGATATATTCTTGATCAGCGTCACCTCCTGAGTCGATATAGCTATGTTTGTCTGTCTGGCTGGGTGGCTGGCTGTGTGTTGAAATACACTTTTTGGGAAAACTGAGCAAGATAATTAAATGAAACTTGGTACATTCCCTCCGTCGTCAAAGTTAGCTCGGGGCATTGAAAATAAGTAAAATCGGTCAACGGACACGCCTACCACCCACACAAAAAATATATTTAAAATGCAATTTTAGGAGTATTTTTCACGACAATGCAACCAAAATACAAATAAATACTACATGAAAGCAAAATTTTCAAAATACTGCAGTGTAGGGTATTTATTTTTTGGCCAGGCCAAAAGTTACACCTTTACTAGTTTTTTATTTCGCTCTAGCAAATTTTTTTTTATATTATTATTTTTTTGTGCATTAATTTATCTATCAACCGACTACAACAACTAAGCTATAAGCTTCACTTTACTTACTAAAAACCATAAAATACAATCAAATTTGGCCAAAAAAAAAACTTTGAGTTTAAAATTTTCATGGTGAAACAGGAACAACAATAGTCATTTGCGATGTGTGTGTTCACGAAAATTCTAATTCCGGTCTCAGAATTGCTCTATCTTATACGGTTTTAGAGATATCCTAACCTAAAAATGCAAAAAACACCGTTTTTACTATTTTTGAAGCTGTTATATCACAACATGATAACTTTCAGCCTGGTATGGAAGTTAAAAGTGAAAGCCTATTTCTTCAAAACCCATTTTAAATTGTATTGATATCTCTTTGTTCCTCCGAAATATCGTAAACAGAAATAACAAAAAAAACGTGTTTTTTGCACATTTCAACTTTTTATGTTAGGATAACTCAGAGGATAAAATAGATAGATAATTTAAATTGAATTTTAAAGAAACAGTCAATTTTAACCACTATACCACTTTTTGCGGCTGAAAGCAACCTTAGTTGTTGAAATTATTTTAAAGATAAATTAATGCATAAAAATATAAAAGTTTTAAAAAAAATTCGCTAGAGCAAAATAAGAAAAAATCTGTTCTAGAAAGAGCAAACACCTCAAAAAATTAACAAATTTTCAAGTTTAAAGTGCTGCTAAAAAAATTGGGAAAGAGTAGATCAACTATTA
This sequence comes from Calliopum simillimum, assembly GCA_951812925.1. Taxonomy (NCBI): domain Eukaryota; kingdom Metazoa; phylum Arthropoda; class Insecta; order Diptera; family Lauxaniidae; genus Calliopum; species Calliopum simillimum. Next base: position 4,596,260 of record OX638373.1, on the reverse strand, counting down.
TTAATGCAGAATATGGCTCAAAATATTTAAAAAAAAAAATGCGATTTAATTTTTGCAAATGCCTTATCTGGTTATAAGGATATAGCGTTTAAATTAAAAGAAGTACTCAAAAATTCCTAAAAAAGTTCCTTAGATCTCGTTGCGGAATATCTAAACGCAATTTTTTTTTTGCTTCCAAAGCACTTTTTGGAATCAGTAGGATCCAAGGATTCAGAAAAATTGCGCGCACCTTGACTTTTTAACACTTTTGGATTTTGGACCACTCTGATATGCATACTCGAATAAATATTTCAACATATGCAATAAAAATAGAAACAATATAAAAAATCTATTCATTTATTTATTTATTAATTTATATTTTACATATCTCAATACCTTAAGACTTAACAAAAAGCTTATAAGTTGGCACTGATCATTTATAATTTCAATAGATTTTTTAAAATAAGTAATAATACAAATAGAAATATGGAATCAGCTTATACAATTACTTTGGTTTAAAATAATTTTTTTTTTTTTTTTGGGATGTGCTCAAACCGTTTAAGACCATAGACGTACCAGATTATATTGCTGAATGCAACCTGTAACTTACGTTTATGTGCTGAATCACAGTTTGCATAGACCTCACACATCCATACAGAAGTATACGAGTAGGCATAAGATGAGTTTTATCGATGACCATCCGAATGCTTACTGGTAGATAAAACTGGGTGTCCCATAACATTCTTAGTAAGCCGTACACCTTACCAATATTGTTAGTAATGTGATCATTCCAGGAAAGCAGTTTATTTAATATTGCTCCCAGGTTCTTTGCTTTTTGTACATATTCAATATTAGTATTATTTAAATGCTAGAAAGGCTAGAAGTAACAATATTTTTTTTGAAGATTACTAGAGATTGGGATTTTTTTGTATTAATTGATAGCTTATTGTCAGCTGCCCATTGACTTATTTTTTTGGTGTTTTCATGTAGAAGTGCTATGCAGTTATTCATATCGCTTAACCCAGCAAACATTTTCAATCGCGGAAGAATCGTATTCGATTCGCCTAGGCGATTAAATCAATCGTCCGCGACAGTCGCATTCGACTCTTCCGCGAATGTTCGGGCGTGAGTAATTGTCCGGCCGATTACGATTGTTTTAGAAGAATCCTCTAACAACTCCCCAAAATGAATCCGCAAATGATCGCTAGGAAGAATCATCTGGCGACTCCCCAAGATAAATCTGCAAATGATCCCCAGGAAGGGTCCACAGACGACTCTGCAAGATGTTTTTTAAAGCGAAAAAAAACTTGAAAAAAAATATAAGAAAAATAGAATATAAAATGGCGACATAAAAATAATTTCATAAGAAATTGCTAATTTTTGTACAATAAACTGTCAAAATTTATGTGCCGTTAAAAATATACCGTGTAGTTTGACATTTTGCTTCGTGAAAAATACCGGGCGTCAGAAATATTGCCCTTTAGAAAAAAACATTATTAATTTTTTCGAAATTTCTCAGGAGCTGACGTCATGTCGTAGTCGGCCATCTTGTATCGTGTAAAACTCGTCTGGAAGAGTTGTTGGTTATTCGTAAAGAAGTTCGAAACCATCTTCCAGAAGAGACTTAGTCGAATCTTTTTTTATTCGTTTTGGGTTTTTTTTGTGAATTTTTTTTTTGCACCAATCGATGGGGAAAGGTCGAAAATATATTTTGGTCATAACCAGAGTTGGCTCCGGGCCCTCTAAGTGACCGATTTGGGCCCATTTTTGTAAAAAAATTTTATTGCACCAATCGATGGAGAAAGGTCGAAAATATATTTTGGACATGTCCAGGGGTGTCTCGGACCCCTCTAAGTGACCGATTTGGGCCCATTTTGGTTAAAAAATTTTATTGCACCAATCGATGGGGAAAGGTCAAAAATAGATTTTTTACATGTCCAGGGGTGTCTCCGACCCCTCTAAGTGACCGATTTGGGCCTATTTTTGTGAAAAATTATTATTGCACCATTCGACATGGAAAGGTCGAAAATAGATTTCGGATATGATCAGAGACGTTTTCGACCCCTCTAAGTGACCATTTTGGACCCATTTTTGAAAATAAAATTATTGCGCAAAACTCGCCTGGAAGAGTTTTTTATTCATCGCGAAGATGTTTGATTCGCAATGATCTTCTAGAAGAGTGTAAGGAGGAATCTTCTGTTACTTGCGCTGAAGTTTTGTCGCGCAAAACTCGCCCGGAAGAGTTGTATATTCATCGCGAAGATGTTTGATTCGCAATAATCTTCCAGAAGAGTGTAAGGAGGAATCTTTTGTTACTCGCGCTGAAGTTTTGTCGCGCAAAACTCGCCCGGAAGAGTTGTATATTCATCCCGAAGATGTTTGATTCGCAATAATCTTCCAGAAGAGTGTAAGGAGGAATCTTCTTTTACTCGCGGAAAATTTTTATCGCGGAAAGCTCGCGTAAAAGAGCTTTAAATGCATCCCCAAAAAGATGGAAGATTGTCCGCGATTGAAAATGTTTGCTGGGAAGTCACACGAACAGTAAATTTGGACATCATCAGCATACATATGTGTTTTACGAAAAAGAGAAAGGGGCCAAGAACAGAGCCTTGTGGAAATCCTCTATCAAGCGGAAGCTGGGATGACGTTAATAATTCAGAAGAAACGCACTGTGATCTTCCATTCAATGAAATTTAAATTTTTTTTTTTATCAATAACGGAACACTCATGACTATGGCACACTTCTGATATTTTTATTTTTTCGCGTACTTTGGCAGAAAATGATTTTTTTTTTTTTTTGTAGCTGATTGGAAACAAATTAAAAATCTCAAGCGTACTGTATATTTAAATCATATGTCGGCATTTCCGCCAAAAGATTCACCATGAGCAATGTAATAAAAGTTATTAAAAACTTATCATTTTATGATATTATCTTAGAAAAACATTTAAATCTTACTTACCACGGCGTGCTTGAACCAAGTTTAAATAAAAGTTTCTTGCATATGAGTTTTTTGACTGAATTATGTTACGTAATAACTTCACGAATCAAATGATCCCAAAATTAAAAAAATCGAATGGGCCCTTTTTGAAATAAGGAGCCTTAAGCAATAACTATAAAAAGTTAATACAACACAAAATTAAAAATATTTGTAACATTTTGCAAACTATTTTTTCTAAACTAATTTGAGGTCGCTGAACACGAAAAACGCATTAATTTTTTTTTTTCCTTGGGGTCGTTCCCAAGTTATTCGATAATTTATAATTTCGAGGTTATAGCTTCATATACATCAATAAATTTCTATGACGCCAAGTCCGATCAATTTTATTTGTCCACGCTTACAAAGAGTGATTAACGGCGCTTCTAACAAGTATACCAATAATTATGCTCCAAACAAAATTGACTGAGTTAAAACAGGAAAAAGCTTGATATTTCAAAATTTTTTTAAATTTTTCACATCAACTTCAAATGAAACACTTTGTTTTTGGCACATATTTTTTTTAAATAATTATTTTTAGAAATGTTATTTAATGGCGGATATAAAAGCAAACATTTTAAGTCTATGTTGAGCAAAATCGAATGAAATTTCCAAGAGATATAAAGGCTTTAGTGCAATAAGGAAGATGTGAGAATTTTCGAAATGTTCGGCCTGAGTCAACAGATCCAATTTTTCAGCCTCCAAATAGGACACCCTACACTTATTGAACACTTTAAAGATGATTTAAGTAACTTCTAATCATTCTCTGTAGAAGAACATTGCGGATTGTATCAAAAATATTAATTTTTAAAAGAAATCGAAATTTCTCTATTGCACTAAAACCTTAATATATTTTGGAAATTTCATTCGATATTGCTCAACATAGGCTTAAAATGTTTGCAATTATATGCGCCATTAAATAACATTTCTAAAAATAATTATTTAAAAAAAAATATGTGCCAAAAACAAAGTGTTTCATTTGAAGTTGATGTGAAAAATTTAAAAAATTTTTGAAATATCAAGCTTTTTCCTGCTTTAACTCAGTCAATTTTGTTTGGAGCATAATTATTGGTATACTTGTTAGAAGCGCCGTTAATCACTCTTTGTAAGCGTGGTCAAATAAAATTGATCGGACTTGGCGTCATAGAAATATATTGATGTATATGAAGCTATAACCTCGAAATTATAAATTATCGAATAACTTGGGAACGACCCCAAGGAAAAAAAAATAAATGCGTTTTTCGAGTTCAGCGACCTCAAATTAGTTTAGAAAAAATAGTTTGCAAAATGTTACAAATATTTTTAATTTTGAGTTGTATTAACTTTTTGTAGTTATTGCTTAAGGCTCCTTATTTCAAAAAGGGCCCATTCGATTTTTTTAATTTTGGGATCATTTGATTCGTAAAGTTATTACGTAACATAATTCAGTCAAAAAACTCATATGCAAGAAACTTTTATTTAAACTTGGTTCAAGCACGACGTGTTACTTAAGCAATTCACACATAAATTCATTTACCATGATGATCAAACCGACTCCAAAGCTGCACAAATATAGTTTTTCTTTTTTAGTAATTTTTAAGTAGATGTGTTTTTTTCTACACGGAGAAAAATACTCATCATAATTTTTACTCCACTCGGGTAGTCAAAAAATTAAAGTAATCAAAACTAATTTCAAATATAAATTACCTTACGTATGAACCATTTGATGAGTCCGTATAGTCATATTTACAAATAAAATGTAGTTAAATAATAAAATAATATTAAGTCCAAATTCCCTACATTTGACTTTATGACTACCAAAAAAAAAAAAAATGTGTGACCATTTTGAATTTATAATTCTAGTAAAAATTATTTTATTTTTTTCACGCACATAAATGAGTGTCATAATTTTCACTCACTCGAGTAAGGTAAATATTATAAAAATATAGAATCATTTGGACTTTCTTAGTTTTAGTAACAATTTCTATTTTTAGACGGACATTTACTTTATAAACAAATTTTATGCCTCTTCCTCATATGCGCAAGTAGCGCAGGAGGATGTGTATCTTCCTATCACACGAACAGGCCAGGATTCGTACCCTAATGCGGTCAGTTCAGTTTTTTTTTTTTTGTTGTTTGAACTTCAATTTTTTCAAAAAAATTACTAGCAAGCATACATTCTGAATTGACTAAAATAGTAGGGTGAAATTTACTTCGGTGTGGATTTGTCACTATTCTGACTTAAAATTCTGATAAAATTTATGAGAAATAAAGTAGCACGTACATTTTTTTTCTCCGTGCATACACGGAAATTTTTCAAATTCCATAGTTCTTGCGTTATTTGTGATAATGCAACCAAATTTCGTGCAGGAAAGCTCGCAGCAGATACAAGATGAATTTAGAATCTTTAACTTTTGGACACGCCAAATATGGACCCCTTACTAGTTTTCTATTGATAAAATAGAAAGAGCACTCAATGTACTTCCCTCCTTGTTGCACTTAAATAATTTTTGATACGCTTTAGAATAGAAGATGATTTTTCGGCAAATTTGGTAAATTTTCTTTTACAGCTTTTGTAGTACAATAAGACTTAAGCTGGAGACGTTCATCGTTTAATGATATGTAGTTTTAAATCTTCAGGAAAAGTTTTTCGAAAAATTTCAGTTTTTTTCTTGTAATTCATTACACATGCAACAGATTTTTTAAAATAACAAATCAACTTGTCAAAAATAACATCATATTCCACCAGGGGCACTCCGGAAGCCCTGGAAGCGAGTGAAAAAATTACATGAATGAATAAAATAGTGATAGATATGTTCAGGAAAATAATTGGGCCTTATCATAAATCTGAAGGGAGATTCCATTCTCGAGAATATTATTCCTCCCGTGGAGGGAGCACTGGAAGTAGAGAATATTTTATGAATGGAAACTCCCCTTCCTGCAGAGATACTTTTTTTATTTTAATATCTTTGACATTTTTAGAAATAACCAGTTTGCAACGCTGTGTTTTTCCAAGACTGTTGACATTTTGCACAAAAACAACATCTGACATTTTGGGCAAACAACCAGTCTGAACGCTGGCTTTTTCCAATTCCGTAGACATTTTGCACAAAAAAAAACATGTTGGAACACTATTTTCCATAAATCGTTTCATTTTCCACTGGATTTTGACAGCTGACTTAAAAAAAAAAGATAAACAAGGAACAGCAATTGCAGCAAAATAAAATTTGTGAAATTTAAGTTAATGCTTTGTTTTTTTAATTAAAAAATGTCTTTTTAATCATTTAAGTGGATTTTAAAAATCAAAAGTTTGCACCAAAAAGTTACTTAAAAAAAAAAAAAAATTTAAGTGAAAAGTAGTTTTAGTAGTTTTAGTTGAAAACGCTTAGATGGATATTAAAAAGTTTAGTGTCATATAAAAGCTATTTCAATAAGCCCTTAAAATTATTGTACTACATTTTTGAATTTGTCAAACGTTATTTATAATTATTAGTATTCCTTAGCAAAAAGCTGGGCAGTATATTTAACTAATAAAAGTGAAAAAATTCGCTCCCAAGTTATTGCCGATAGCATTATTTTTCCAGTGAATTTTTCCTTTCCACGAAATTTTTTTGCAATTGCAAGCCAGGGAGTTAGTGAATAAATTCTCGAGAATATTTTTTTGCGATAACGCCCATTAAGTCATCTTCACATGTTTTTTGAACTTTGACATCGACGCTACTTAACAATCCAAACCAACCCATTTGTTGGCTCACGCATGTTTTGATCACACCTCACAAAACAAAGGGTTGTAGCATATCCAAATCGAGAAAGCGTGCTCTCAGTCATTTCTATTGTGAAATTTTGGGGCTTATAATTGTGGAATCTCTAGCGGCCGCATTATTCATTCTCATCTATTCCGGTGATGAGAGTTCTTTAGCTTATAGTTTCTTTGATCTTGTAGAAAATTGCCTATTTCAAGAACTTAAGTGTGCCGCCCAGGACATTGAATAAACATTTCTTTAATATCTTGTACTATTTAATCACTTAAACTTTACCGTATGGTACACTAATGGTGGTTTTTAATCGGTTAAATCGTTTCCCGTATTTACAAGTTCAATAAATTATAAAAATTTTTTTTTTTTTTTTTAATTTCTCATTTTTTTTTTTTTTATTGCAACAGAAATTTGCCACCCTAGGCAGTTGCCTACTTAAAAGTTAATCCGTCACTGTATTTAGGTCAAGAGTACTCAGAGCATATCCAAATTTGATATTGCTTGAGCTTAATAAGCAAAGTATTCGTAAATTTGCCAAACTGTAAAAATTGTGCGCATTTTTGTGTACAAAGAAAGCTACACTTTTCATTTTAAGGAAAGGTAATTAAAAAAGAAATCCCTGCTCAAAAAAAAAAAAATAAAAGTCGTAGTAAATATTTGCCTTGATTTTTTTCTACACCACTTTAGGCGCGCACATTCAAATTAACGATTTCGTTTCGTCAGCCCAATGGGGAGAGTGGCCGAAACGGGGGTTGTTAAGTTGAGCGGTGTCAAGAGTTCAGTGCAGGCTTTAGCTTCAGTTACAAAAGTTTGCAAATAAGTTTAGCATTGTGGGAAAATTGTCACAAACATGGACAAACGCACACTTTCTTTAACATACAAAATGAAAAAGAAAATAAACAATAAAGTGAATTCACGGCAAGGATGTGCATTTCCTTAATCCTTACAGACCAAAACAATTGAATATTATTCAACATGCCAATACTTAAGCTTTGTTGTATTGCAGAGGTTCTCAGCTGGTGGGCGCGCCTCCCTAGGGGGCGTAAAGAATTGTCTGGGGGGCGCAGCATATTTTAAAAAACCTATGAAAATAAAGAAAACATACATAAAGTAGCACACTTTTTTCTTAATCAAGGCAAAATTTGTCCTATCTTATTTTATCCCGATCTTCTTTAATTGATGATTTAAATGTTTTGAATTGTTCGTAAAACGTTAAATACAGCCTCGTTTTGAAATCCAATTCTCTTCGATATCAGTACTAAATAAAACTTAAGGTGTTCCGCATTTCGATAAATACTTAAGATGAAGTTTGGAAAAATGGTTTTCTTCTATTTAATAGATCCTGTTTATTTAATAGAAGACAAAAAATTTCTGCAAACTTTCATAGAAATGGAGTTCAGAGCTGTTTTTAACCTCTCCAAAAAATTATAAAAAAAATATTGAAAAGTTTACAATTGACTCTACGATATCGCGGAAAGTTATGATTCAATTGGAAAATTTAACAGGTACACTGCACTACTGTCTGGATGAGCGCCATATGCCTGAAAAAAGCATGCTCTGTACTTTTGAGCAAGGGTAACGCGGATCCCAGGCTTGATAGAGAAAAATGGTTACTAGATTCGGATTCATCAACCGCAAATTAACAACAAAAAATAAGTCACCGAGACTTGAAAAAGGGGGCTCGACCAAAAACTGTTGAGAACCTCAGTTGTATTGCTTGCGGGTATTAGAAGATTTTTGTGTAGAGATTTTTTTTTTGAATTTTTGTGTTCAAAAATTTTGCCATGATTTAGAAAAAAGGGTGCTACTTTATGTATATTTTCATAGGTTTTTTAAAATGTGTCGCCCCCCCCCCCCCCCCCAGAATTGTCTTTACGCCAGTTGAGAACCTCTTAACTAATTAAACTTTGCAAAATATACAGTTGAAATGATGTACCTCTGCATCACTGCAGCTATCGTTTTAAAACTTGGTACATATCTGTGGACTTTTGACAAAACAACTTAACTCGAAATTGGCAACTTTTCAGGGGAGCCTAAAAACTGATTAACTACTTGTGGCTCAATTTCGTTGATGCAGCGTTGAATCTCCTCTCCATACATTTTTACTAATCTGAAAGTGTCAGCAGTCATATTATTTGCTTCTTTTGGTTAGCAACACATCACCGCACAAATGGCGCTAAGTTCAAATCTTGCGTGAATTATGGAACACCCTTATATCTCGGGAACTGAAAACCATGGAGATATGATGATTATACCAAAAGAAGCGTATTTAAATTTTGTATCTATGACTAAAATCCTGGAGAATTGTCTTTTCACGAGTTAGGTTGTTTTGTCAAAAGTCCTTAGATATGTATATAGATTTATACTATGGGCATATGGTACGTACGTTAGAGTAGTCCAAAAAATTACTATACCTTGAATATTGCTTGCAACCCCTTTAAAAGTTTCTTTTTGAAAAAATAGTAAACTGTACAAAAAATTAGCTCAAAAAAATATAATTTAGAAGCCGCACAATTTAAAAACAGTGATGTAATATTCGGTTTTTGAACCTCCCTAAGTTTTTTCTGTGCAGCTTTTATATGTGCCAAAAATATATTTCCTTTAAATAATAAAAAAAAAAATTTTTTTCAGCAAAAAATAAATTTTTCATACATTATTAGTTCTTCATAAAAAGCCTTGAGTTTGAAAACTGCGATTAAGATCCAACCGACTTCAAAATTTTAGTTTATGATTTACCTAAAATAAATAAATTGATAAAAGGATATTTACTAAAGGATAATTACGATAATTATTTTTACTTTTGAGGTTATACATACATACACGAGGGGCCTAAAAAAAGTTCGCTTATTAGAACTGAAAAAACTGGATAAAAAATTTTTTAAATTTATAACTTTATTCTTCATCTGTTTGTATTTTTTCAACGTAATCGCCATTTATTTTGATACATTTTTGAAGTCGATAAATCCATCTTGAAAAACAGTCCTCAAAATCGGCTTTTTGCAGTTTTACAATTTCATCATTAACCGCATTTATTATTGCTGTTGAAGACTCTCCCCTTCAAATTTTTTTTAAATTTTGCAAACAACCAGAAGTCATAAGGCGCTAGATCTGGGGAACAAGGTGCTGAACGAATATCTGCGATGCCTGAAAGCGCAATAAAATCGGTCGTTTTTTCAGCAGTGTGCGCTGGCGCATTATCGTGATGTAGAAAGTAGCGGCGCAGCTCCTTTTTTTGGCGTCTTCCCAACAAATTTTGGAAATCTTTTGATAAGAAGGTTTCAGTATACCACCTAGCAGTAACCGTCTGACCTTTTTCCATAGGAATAGCAGCTACAACTTTCTCTCTGGTGAAGTAAACTGACATCATTACTTTTGTTGCTGACTTTTGCTGCTTTGCTTTAACAGGTGGATTTGCACCTTCTGGGCTCCATACCATGGATTATTGTTTGGTTTTAGGGTCGTACTTGTAAAACCATGCTTCATCACCTGTTACAATTTTCTTGAAAGTGTTAGACTCTCCGTTTTTGAATTTTTCAAGAAAATACTTAGCAAAACGCACACGTGACTCTTTTTGAGCATCACTTAAAATTCAAGGAACCCATCGTGCAGATTTCTTCGTGTATCCAAGATCATTTTTAAATATTCGCGATACAGCCATGGCATTCAAGTCCAGTTCCTCAGCAATGATTTTCTGGGTCAATCTTGGATCTTCGCCAATTTAAGACTTCACCAGCGCTACACTTACATAATCAGTCGATGATTTTAGGCAGTCTTCTCGAGGTTCGTCTTCCTCAGAAAAATTACCTATCTGGAATCTTCGGAACCACTTTGAAATAGTCATGAGGGATGGCGCATTAACTTCAAATGCTATTTGGCATTCACTAAATATTTCTACAGACTTGAGCTTACTTCAAAATCCAAAAGAATAGCGTTGGCACTGGAATATCTGCTGACATTGTTTCACGATTTTTACGTTTTCTTCTCTCCATTTTGACCGATCTGTCTGAAAATTAAAATGATATATCGTCAGACTATAACAAAAGTACGCAATTTTTTGATTTATGATACTAAAAATTTATAACATGACACTAACTAAGCGAACTTTTGTTAGGCCCCCCGTATAAGGCGGACCAAATTTATTTGTTTATTAATACTTACATCATTTAGTGCTACTCCTTTCCTTAAAAATGAACTATCGTGCAAACCATTTTTCTTTGCAGAGTTAAAGCTATTTTAAGATGATATCATGAAATCACATCCTGCACTGTACTCTTACGAGCATAAACAATAATATCATTTTATGGATTTCATGATGTCTTCTTAAAATACCTTAAAGTTATTTAGGAGAACACGCCCTGATAAGGTGGTATCACTTACCGCCGCAAATACGCTATTGAATCTAATTCCAAAGGAATAGCTATACCAAATATAAACATATAACACAAACAACAATTATGACATAGAGGATACGTATATATGACACACAAACAAACAGGCAATAAGTCGACTTCGTAACAGGTCTCGATAGTGTTTCGGTCTAAAAGGTCGCTGCGTTTGAGAGTTGTTCCATGACATCTTCGGTTCAACTCCTGCCCAAACACAAAGTTGTTCAACTTGTAATTTACAATTTACTAAAATAAAAATAATTATAACTACAACAAAAATGGTCTTATGAGTTTTGTGGCGAAAGACAAAAGTCACTATAGCCGTGTTTTTATTCCGTACCTTAATTTGTCATAATTATGTATAAGAAAATGCATTGATAGATTTATATGAAAATCGATCTTTGCAAATACTTAAATGACAAAAGTTCATTTAAAAATGATTTGGAAAAAGTTTGTTTTGATTTGGAAAAAGTTAAATTTAATTCAAAAAGATCATGTTGGTGTGGAAAAGGTTTAACTAGAAGTGGAAATCTTGTAGCTGCATCAAGCATGACAGCATGATTTTTGGTCTTCTGCACGTAAGGGTTAAGTATTGTCCATCGCCCATAAAGTTTGCAAAACGTAAAAAAATTAAATTGCTAGTCAGAAAAAAGAAAAAATTAAACTTTTTCTTGGAATTTCTTTTATTTGTTTGTATTTTTACTTTAGTTTTTTTTTCTTTTTAATTTTGCTTTCACTTCAAAACTTTTGGGTTTTTTTTGTGTTTTTTTTTTTTTTATTTATTTATAAATATACATAGAGAAACTTTTTCAATAGAAAATAATTTTAAGAAGAAAAATTAGTTTTCTTTCTCATTTCTTTTTTTTCACTTGTGCAAAGTTTTCTTATTTATATTGTTTCAATTTTTTCTTAGAAAAAAAAAAACCTGTCAGGAAAAATTCCCGAAATGTTCAAAAAGATTTGGTACGTACAACGAATGCTTTGCTTTTGGTTAAAAGCATCACTTAATCTTTGATTGCTTGGTTACATTAAAAATAAATAACGTAGAGTAAAGGTTGTTATTGCAGCCCTGCTTAGAAAAAAAAAAAAAAAAATACTCAAATTTTGTAACAAACCAGATACGTGCCAATTTTGTGAAATTTGAATATGTCTTCTTATCAGCTAGAGCACTGATAAGTTGTGTAGCATGTCCTGCGGTCATTGTAATACAAAAGTAATGTCATAACTATTTCTGTCAATAAATGGTAATAACTCATTTTTAATAATCTATCTCAGCGCATAATTGCAATTTTTAGATGTCATTGTGACATTAAAATAATAGGACGTCGACATCAATGCTGTTATTTTGGCGCACTCTGCATAACACAAGAAGTTCAAATAAGATGATGCTCCTTAGAGTTGCATGAGAGAGATCACAAGCCTCCATCTAAAAAATCATTGCAGTTGATGATCACAATGCACAATATCGTAATTTGGTGAGTCGAATGATCTAAATTAAAATTATAAATTCTGGGTATTATAAAATTATTATTTTTTTTTTTAAACATGTAGCGAAAACTATTCCAAGTTCGTTTAAATTTTGGTACTCAAGTTCAAGAGTCAGTGAAATTTCCCGATTTTTGAAATTTCGTGCAGAGTTACTGAATGGAATAAGTGGCAATTTAATTCAAGAGAATTTATTCTGCAATCAATTGTATCCTTAATAGTTTTAAATACTCATCCGACAGCCAAGCCGCTATATCAGTCCCATTTAATCAAAGGTGTTCAGATGTTCTGCGCACACGCAATCGAAATCCATTCCAACATTTTTTTTTACACTCTATTAAATGATCTCATATTTTTAATATGCAGCAATTAATTATTTGACAATGTCCCGCCGCACGTTGGTATGGCTTCATAGATTTTTTGGAAAAAAATTTAAGAAGTGATCCAATAACAATGAAATTGTGAATGATTTTTTTCTTTTTTTTTAACAGATAATTTTTTTTTCATAATTTATTTTATTGGATCTTATGTAGAAAATAACAATAAGTATTTCAAATCTTACAACTAACATTTAGAAATATTCCCTACCATTGTTGGAATATTATACTGTAAATCAAAGCATATTATTGTAATTTCCAATGTTTTTAATCTAAAGTAATAATTGTATTTAAATAATTCATAATGTATAATTTCAAAAGTGGAAATTGTAGGATTGAACAAGTTTTGTAGATAAAACTGGTGAGTTGTGTCATATGATTCCGACATCTTGTGAGTCTTTCTTCTTTAATCGTTTCCGATAATGTCGGTTTAGTAATTCCCTTCCGACAGCATTTGGATGTGATCGAAGTATGGAACTGTATCTACTACAGTATTTACTCATTTTTTCATTTACTAGTGGGACTTCTAAGTCCCTGTGGATATTTGAATTTCTCATGTACCATGGTGCTCCTGTGATAGTTCGGAGGATTTTTGATTGTAAGCGTTGAATTTTTTCTATGTTTGAGGTTGAGGCTGTGCACCATAGCTGGATTTCATATGACCAAATTGGCTTTGATAATTCTTTGTATAACAGCTCATTTTGCTGTTTTTGTTTAGTAACCAATGTATTTTGCGGAGTTTTAAAGTCATTTGAACTTTCTTTGCCTCTATGTGTCGGGCCCAAGTTAGTCTTCTGTCAAGGTGGATACCTAGATACTTAGTATCGTGTTTCTGAGGAATTGTAAGATTGTTAATAGTAATTGGAGTTTCCTTGTTTTAGTGCGAATGTCACTTGAATGCTCTTTGATTCATTGACTTTTATTCTCCAGCTTAAGAGCCAAGTTTCAATATTTTTGATATGGTTTTGTAGAGTTTGTGATGTTATGTTTGGATCATCATGAATACTTAAAACTGCCTTATCATCTGCAAATTTTGATGTATGCCCATTTTCTGAAGTTAGAAGGTCAGAAGTATACACAAGATATAAAAACGGACCTAATACGCTTCCTTGAGGGACTCCAGCGTTTCTTGGATAACTTCTGGACGTGAAGCTTTTATATTTTACTTGGAATTTTCTATTGCTTAGATAGCTCCCTAGGACTTGATGTGTGCTTGGAGACAATAGTTTTATAATTTTGAAAATAAGACCTTCGTGCCAGACCTTATCAAATGCTTGCGCGACATCTAAAAAGATTGCAGTACAATACTTCTTTCCTTCAAACGCTTTTCTAACCATAGATATTATTCAGTGTACTTGTTCGATATTGCTGTGCCTTTGTCTAAGCCCAAATTGATGATTTGGAATAGTCATTTCCCTTTGGATAAAAGGATCAATTTTGGTAAGAAGCAGTTTCTCAAACAGTTTAGAGATGTTCCACTTGCAATGCAAAATGTTTGGCACGATGGTCTTTTGGCCCAAATCTAATACGTTTTTCCTTATTAACAATTTGTTGGTCCAACATTTTTTTATAAAGGTCACAGTTTTTAAGAAAAATGAGCTAAGGCTTTGTAAAAGCGATTTTAGTAATTTGTATCACTCCTTACCTGAAGTAAAAGTTCCACAACTAAAGTTTCTTCATAACACGATGATCTTTTTGCCGAAAATGCAATTTTTTTTTTTAAACTTTTTTTGCCTTTTTTCAATTTTGTTGAAATAGCTTAAGATTGGCTGACGCTAAAAAACTCCAAAATCATAATATACTGCACAATACATCAATAAAACATAATACATAAAGTGATAGCAGCTACGCTTTGAAAACTACGAGTAATTTAAAAAACAAAAATGCCTATATCACATTACCCGAACTTACTATACTTTTAACTGAAACGTTCTCCATTCTTAAACATCATAATCATTTTTAACAACTTTTTATATAAATCAACCAATTCTGCCAATGGCGTATTCCGTTCATTTTTGAAACTTTTTTTAGGTTAGGATATTTCGGAGAAAAACAAAGATATCGATACGTATATAAATCGAAGTGAGTTTTGAAGATAAGGAATAGTACTTATAAAAACCCTATCGAGTTTTATGATGAACAATTACCTTGTCAAAAGTGGTGAAAAAACCGTACATGCCAAAATTTCAGGTTAGAATATCTCAAAATTCAGAAGCAAACACTGGGCTTGAACAGTCGATAGGTGTGATGAAAGTTACGACAAAATCTGTGAATGGGGTTTCATTTGTACTAGCTTAGTGGCCTAAAAAATGCAAACCCCGAAATCGTAGCTGCTCATCTCCGCGAAATATCACAAAAATACATATCCCATATAAAATAAAAAAAATGATAAAAAGAAACACAACAAACAAATGTAAAAGTATTTATTTTGTATGTATTTTACGATGCTGAATCTGAATCCGGCCTTAAAATTGCTGTATCTCATATGGTTTTTGAGATATCCTAGTCTAAGCAAGCAAAAAATACCGTTTTTGCTTTATTTTGAAGCTATATAACTAGAATGTAGAACTTTCATACGCAGAATCCGATACAATATCTGAAAGTTATAATCTTTTTCTTTAAGACGTAATTTAAACCATGGCAAAAGCTTTATTTTTCTCCAAAAAATCGTAGCCTGAAATAATAAGAAAATTTATTTTATGCACTTTTTTAACTTTTTAGGTTAACATATCTCCAAGAAAAATAAAGACATCGCCACAATTTAAATTTTAAAGAAAAAGATTAGAACTTTCAGATGTTGTATCGGATTCTGCGTATGTATGTTCTTCATTCTAGTTATATAGCTTCAAAATAAAGCAAAAACGGTTTTTTTACTTCGGATTTAACATCAAAAAATACATTATAACTGACTATTTTTATTTCTATATATTGATCATATGAATCTTCAGACGAATTTACCTACAAATCGAAGAACTCGACAATTACGCTTTATTCATTTTTTGCATAGATTAGACGAGAATCACTGCAAAAAATTCAATGCAGCACATGCAAAATGCATATAAATAACAATTGTGTCGGTCAGTTAGTTAAACGTTAGAACAAGGCTGGCTAGCAGCCCCGTAGAAGGTAAATTGCATTTTTTACTCAAGAGTAAGGCGTCTTACAAAAAAAAAAGAGTACATGGCATAAAATGCTTAGAATCGTCCAAGAAACACGTATGATTTTTTTTCGAAAATTTTTAACGTAATTTTTTAAAAATTAAAAATTTTCAGCCTTTAGAAATTAATTTGATCACCATCGAAATCATGACATGTTTGACACCATATACATATCAGCCGCCTGTTCTACAGTTCGCTTGACTGGCCGACAGTTTATGTGTGTACACAGCTACTATAATCAACTGTAACAAAACCAGTTTTTAGAAACGCAAAGTCATTTTCAAGCGCTGGCTCTTAGACTATTATGAGATTTTAAATTTTATAGTTAAAATTAATAAATAAATAAATAAAATAATTTTCGTTGCATGTATGTATTCACCTGTAACTTCTAGAGGAAGCTTTTGATTGATTTGCAGTTTATGTGTGTGATTCTTGTCAATCCAACCGTATCCCGCCGGATTTAAATTGGTGCCAAATTGCAATCTCTAGTCATATGCCTAAAAACAAAACATTTCTGCAATTTTAAGCGAGGATAACTCCGAAATCCTGATGTGATATAAATGCATTTGTTTCTTTCAAACCCATAGGTATACCTAGTTCTCGCAACGATTCAAATTTCATAGAATATGCAGCCTCAGGTAGTTTTTACACACAATTTTTTTTTATAAAAGCTAAGCACACAGCGCAAGAGGTATAAAAATTTAAAGGACAAAAAAAGCAAAAAAAAGTATTCAAAAAGAAACAAATAGGGGTTGCATCCTGCTCGTGTGTGTAGTGGAGTAGTGACGGTTTGTCATTCTTTATTTTCTTCCATGCTGGTTGGTTGGTTAGTTGACCCTAGAATGTTCATATATTTTTTTTTTGGTACCCTCCTATTTTTTCTTGTTGTTGGTAATTTTCTGTGTTGCACGTTTGCATTTTACTTACAGCGTTTTTTGCATTTGCCGCATTTTTTTCTTTTGTCCATTTTTACCCCATTTAGTTTTTATCGCATGTGAGTAGTTTTACATTTTTGCGTTAATTTTTGTTTTTTTTTTTTTTCCAAGAGGGGTGGAAAAATGTGAATTGAGGCGTACCGAAGACAAACGTTGATTGCACTTTAGTATATATGTTATTCACGTATGCTTAGCTGTAATTGACAGGCCTGAAAACTACTAGAACTACAGAGTGATTATTTTCATCTGAAATACATTCTAAAGTGTGTCCCTTTAATCACGCAAGATTTGAATTTGCCGCCATTTGTGCGCTTAAGTGGTGTCAACCAAAAAAAAAAAGATAACAGCTTAACATCTGATAAGGTTCATTTTCATTGAACAATACTTCA
The DNA here is from genome assembly GCA_951812925.1 of Calliopum simillimum. NCBI lineage: Eukaryota > Metazoa > Arthropoda > Insecta > Diptera > Lauxaniidae > Calliopum > Calliopum simillimum. The sequence continues at coordinate 4,578,843 of OX638373.1, read as the reverse complement.
AAAATAATGAAAGTTTGGCAGTTCGCAGATTTCGTTCAAAATATGAAAACGTTAAGCGAAACGAAAATTACTACTTTGATAAGGAAGAGTGTGACTATCTGAAGACATTAAAAAAACGAATTTCATCATTTCCTTCAACATAAGCCTGAAAACAGCGTTTTCCCCAATTGCAAGCAGTGATATCTCCAAGTCTTGCAGGTATATTGGCAACTCAGGAAACAGCGGTTTTTTTTTTGTTTATTTTTTTATTCCAAAGATGCTTTCAGCATTTAAATCTTTATTAAGACTTTGAACATACATTTTTACAGACTAGAAAATAATTACAATGCAATTTAAAATATACGATTTAAAGTTGATCTCATTTCATTATTTGATAAAGAAACATCTAAATTACAATTACGACTAATATTATTAAACATTCTTAGTGGTGTAACAATAGGAGCATTGGCATCATAGAAGAACATTAAAATGTATCAAAATAAGCAGTTCTGGACAGTTAATACTATCAAACACAATGTCAAACAAAAAAGTAACGACAAGACATTTCTCCTGTTTTCCAACGTTTTCAAACCAATCAAAAGACAACGAGCATTATATGAAGGGATCTCAATGAAATTAACAGTACGCAACGCAAATCTTGTAAATGATTTCTGTGCTCTCTTAAGTCGAAAATTATGACACTTATAATATGAATTCCATATAACCGAAGCATATTCTAGCCTCGAACGAACAGGACTAGTGGATAGAAGTTTAAGACCCATTACGCCTTATAAAGCCCAACATCGCATAAGCTTAAGGTATAAGCTAATTCAAATGGGCACGAAAAGTAAAATTCACATCAAATACAACACCCAAATCTTTAAACTGAGAAACAGGCAGCAGAGTAGTATTTGAAATAGAATAAGAAGAGGAAAATAGAGAGTTTGATCGTGAAAAAGACATAAAAACACATTTATTCAGATTTAGAAAGAGACGGTTTTTAATACACCAATCATAGAGTTTATTAACTTCACCCTGAAGATCTGTATCATACCTATGTATTTCTAATTTTAAGGAAGATCTTAAGGTCATCAGCATACAGAAGACACTTACAATGAACAAAAATGGACGTGATATCATTTATAAAAATAATAAACAACAAGGGGCCCAAAATACTGCCTAGTGGGACGCCAGATGTTGCATAAAAAGCTACAGATTTAATCTGATCAAATACAACAAAGCATTACCGATTAAATAAGTACGATTATAGCTAATTCAAAAAGGTCGAATGTAGCAGTGGCCGATCCAACATTGTCGAGAGGGGGGGCCGATTGATTACATTTCTAGATAATAACAGAATGTTCTTAAAATCTTTAAAAATAATTTTTAAAAACATGCAATCACTTGGTCTGAGAGGGGGGGCCGATCAACCCTATCGCTCCCCCTTGGATCCGCTACTGGAATGTAGACCCAATACTTGACATTTTTTCAATAATAAAGAGTGCGAAATTTTGTCGAAAGCTTTAGAAAAGTCTGTTTAAATGACATCTTCATGGTAACCTAATTGAAAAGCTGATAAACAATACTCAGAAAACAATAACAAGTTGGAAATAGTTGAGCGGCCAGAAACAAAGCCATGCTGATATGGAGAGATGGTATTTTTAACTGCAAAGAAAAGTATTTCTTTAACTATACATTTCAGAAGCTTGGGGATAACATTTAGCTATATTATTTTTACAGCCAGATTTATGAATCGGTGAGATAAAAGCTACTTTCCAACAATCAAAAAAAACCCCAGAACTCAAAGAGCTATTAAAAATTTCTTTTAGCGGATACAGTAAGTGTTCCGCACAGTTTTTGATAAAAAATGCACTAATGCCATCAGAATCAACCTGAGTTGAAGCTTTAAGACATTGAATACTCTTTAAAACATCACTTTCGCATAAGCTGAGGGATTCAAAATCTACCGCCGGAACAACATTTTCTGACACTCCGGTGGTGCAATTAAAAGGCAATTTGAAATTGGACCTGAAATATTCGGCAAAAAAATTAGCAGTAGACAAAGCATCATTTGAAAGTTTATCATCCAAAAACATAGACGAGGGAATGCTCGAACAGCAATTTTTAGATTATACGTACCTCCAAAAAGACATAGAATTTTTCTTTATATTTACTTCAAACTTATTCAGACATTGTCTATAAAGGTATTTATCCAAAAAATTAAACTCACTCATATAATGCCTGTATTTCAGAAAATGAATGTACAGATTGGTAAAAGTGTCTAGGTTTCGAAACTCACTGTCCCAGTCAATGCGACAAATGGTACGATTTACTACATTACAATCACACAAATTAAAATTAAAAGCAAGCAAGGATATCTCCAAGTCCTGCAGGTATATTGACGACTCTGGGGACGCAGTCGGATTCAGCGTCAAAAACAACATAAGACTGCATATAAAAAATAAAAAGTTCATTCCAATTTTTATTTTTTATTTTTTTTGTTCAATGCTTGTGCAAGATTAACCAAGAACATCAGAGTCAGTAAAACAAATTAATAGCCATTTAAGTTAAAAACTTATGTGAAAAACTCGAAAAATCCGGTGAGCGTCAAAATAACACATTGCTTTCAAATTTTCAAAACCTAATTGCAACAAAGCAATTCACTTTAAATAAAAAGTTATAATGCTTAACTCAGTAGTCATTTATGGAGAGTTGAACTAAACATAAAAATAAAAAGAAAAAACCAAAACACAACCAGAAATAATTCACCAAAATTAAAAAAATTACCAGATTTTACGCATCAAAAAAAAAAAAAAAAAATAAACAGATATTAATATAATTGCAAAAACTATCTCTATACTACAGTTTATTTTTTGATTTGTTTTCCTTTATTCTTAAACACCACATTCAGTCTTCTAGGAATAGAATCGACCAGATTTTTCGTAATATCAGCAGAGATTTCGCTCCATTATTCTCTCAACACCTGTTTCAGATTCTTCTTGATAGAAATGGTCCTTTCTCAGGTTTTGCTGTTAACATTTTTCTACAAATGTTCACTGGAGTTACGATCTTGGGACTGCGGGGTTAACCAAGGGTCTTAGAAGTGTGGTGTAGTAACCATTCGTTGATAATTCTGGACTTTTGTTTTATATTGTTGTCCTGTTGGAAGATATTGTTACTTGATACATCGAATAAAGCTTCAAGTGCAGTTAAAATCTCGGAAAAAAATGCACAGACATCATGTACACCGATGAGTGTCATAACCGTCGGAAGAGAACTCGATAAAAATGGCTAACATTGAAGGGAACCACGCAAGAAGCAATTCATATCAAAAATAAAGAGAAAAGAAGCGTATGGATGTCGCTAAAAAATACAGAAATGAGTCTCCACCTTTTTGGGAAAACATTTTATTCACTGACGAAAGCATATTTAAAATTTTTGGCGCGAAAAATTCAGCAAAAATATGACGAAGCCAAAAATTAAGCCTTCAGTAAAGCATGTGTTATAAACACTTTTAAACATGATAGAGAGAATTAGTTATGGTATGGGAAGGTATAGCTGTATAGCGGAACCGATGACGGTAATCTTGTTTTCTTTGATGCTAACATGAATAAAACAGATTAATTGAATATATTAAAAAACAATCTTGCCGATAGTGTAAAGTCATCGGGCTTATAAAGTAACTGAATCTTCCAACAGGACAACAATATGAAGCAAAAGTCCAAAATTATCAAGAAATGGTTACTACACTACACTCCTAAGAACCTTGGTTACCCACGCAGTCCCAAGATCATAACTCTAGTGAACATTTGCAGAAAAATGTTGACAGGAAAATCAGAGAAAGAACCATTTCTATCAAGAAGAATCTAAAACAGGTGCTTAGAGAATAATGGAGCGAAATCTCTACTGATATTACGAAAAATCTAGTAGATTCTATCCCTAGAAAGCTGAATGTGGTGTTTAAGAATAAAGTAAAACAAATCAAAAATTAAACTGTAATATAAAGCTAGTTCTTGTGATTATATTAATATCTGTTTACTTTTTTTTGACGCGTAAAATCCGGTCCGGTTGTGTTTTGATTTTGTTTTATTTCTATGTTTAGTTCAACTCTCCATAAATGATTACTGGGTTATGCATCATTACTTTTTATTTAAAATATGTATAAAAATTTTAAATTTTGATTTTACTATAATGACTATGATTTTGTGAACTGTCTTACCTAAATGGTACTCTGTAGAGGAATAGGATCTCAAAAGTTTTTGTTTTTTTCTTATATAGAGTAATGCCCTCTCTACCTAGTCGCATACTTAACTTTATTTTTCGTAATTTGTCACTTGTACCCCATTGCATCTAACTTCCTGAATTTATTATAATATTAGCACAAGTTACAGCCGTTTCAAAATTATTTCCAATTTAATCACGTACCACACGGCGTATGAGTAATATTTAAATAACATTGAAAAATAAATTTTTTTTTTACACTTTCCTGCGATTAGAAAAAGTGAAAAAAAAAAACGAAACGTTGAAATTTGAAAGAACTGAATTAAATTAATGGTTGAAATAGGGCTTATTAATGAAAAGTTTTTGAAACCCCTAAATAACTCGGAAATTAATGCTATGTAAACTGTAAAAATTACAAATGAGGAGAGATTTTTCAAAAGGGCGTAAAACCATTTTCAACCTCGAACAAACCTAAGAATGCCATCGCCATTGCCATGCTAAAATGCACCCTCTTGTTCAAAATTTATCACAAAAAATGCATTTTTCCCATGATAAAATCGTGATCAAAAATCGCATTTCGGAACAAAAGGGCTTTTTTCCATATAATTTCATAGAAATTTTTGATGTTTGATACAAAAAGATGCATTTAGAATAGTCCCCGAAGAAACCTTTAATATTTTTTATACGTGTATGACCCAGGCTATATAGGTGCTTACATACCATTCCTATAGACAGCTGCTTTAATTTCCAAATGGTGAAATAAGAGTGATTTATAAAAATTTCCAAACAAAAGCCCAAATGTTTTTCCAAATGTTTAACAGTGCTATTTGTAATCAAAACTATGCAAAAAAATACAAGCTTAAATTATTTGCTTCCGTTTGATATTTTTCAGGATTTGCCTATATGTATGAATGCATGTAGGTTATTCAATAATATACGAAAAGTATCTGCAGCCACATTATTCCAAGCACATGTTCATCACACGTGCATAACTCAATTCGAGCATGTTTAAGTCATAACTGACAACATATTTATTTAAATGCCAAGATGACTCGAATGTTGGCGAAATTCGCGCTCAAAATTTGACCACTTTATTTCATTGTATTACTCAGTTTTTCTCACCACACTACAGCTGCTAAAGAGCACCAACACAGCACCCAAAAAGAGCACAACATAATCCTGCACACAAGTGATGAGAAAGCAATTCCTGTTGATACAGAGCATTTCGTTCGTTAAATGCATTGAATTCAATTGCATTGATACTTAGCAGTACTGACATCTGCCGGGCGTTAGCGTTAAGTGCAATTTGTAAAAAAAAAACAATAAAGGGATTTTATCATACTGGTATATTTATACTCATCATACACACGGAGTAAGGAGTAATAAACATTTTTACTGAGAACAAAAGGAACAATTTTTGACTACACAAAGTATGCAACAATTTTTTTTTGATTTTGTGTATTTTATGCTTTCATTGTGTAGCAGTTGCAACTCAAGGGAAAAAGGTGTGCTTCAAAAGCCCTTCTGAAGTGCATCTTTTTTACCAATAAGCGCTTCCGCTCCGTAAGAACTATTCTTTCTTTTTAACATTGCATGTCATAGAATGTAAGCGCGCTCAAGCTTACCGCAGCCTTATTTCAAAAGGCCTTTTGAAGCGCTTATTTGTAATGCTACGGTAAGCGTTTTTGTAATAAAATTTAAAAAAAAGAAAAAAACTGGCCGCATCAGGATTTGGTCCGTGTGATAAATAGAAAAAGTTTATTTTTTACTTACATTTACCGACACGTTAGACCGCTACACCAATGCCCGATGATATGTAGAGGTATTAAATTTGTATATTAAGCAAATGTTGTCCAAACAGAATTTGACATACATAAAAAAAAAAAATCACCCGCGCTGGGTGATTTTCTGGAGAACCACTGGCAGGCCCACTCCAATTTTTGGAGAACTGGTATGTTACACCTGTAGCTTTTTTTGTAAGAAAAATAAAAAATATTAAAAGGGACGTATTCTGGGAAACTCAATTTGATTTTTTTTTTTTTTTTTCAGTGTAAACAATATAAAAAAAATTAAAAAAAATGTTTGCTAGTTTTTATTTTAAAGCCAGTTTCAAGCCAAATCATTTGACACCATCAAATTGAGAATTGGATAAATGCAACTAAAGTTATAGCTTCTCAAAAAAAACTAACCTAAAAATTTCAAAGTCCCATATCTCCGCCATTTTTTTAAATTTTGAGCAAATATTTGGTAGTAATTTTTCTCACTGTGCTACTATTACTTATGCCAATTTTCAGTCAAATCAGATTCCATAAAAAAAATCTTGATCGTTTTAAAATGGTTTGTACCACACGGTGTGCCTTAACCCGTTCTAAATCGGACGTCGTAGCACATCAAATTTTTTTCCAGATTCTGTTTACTTATCGTTCAAATGATGTATAAAAAAATTTTCACTCGTGACTCCTCGACTAAATTTTGAGATAATCGCTTTTCCAATTGGGGCATTTTCCCATACAAAAAGGAAAAAAAAAATTTTTTAACTACATTAAACAAAAATTAAAATAATCACAATCGATGTGTTTTGCGATGCTTAACGCGAATGCAACCTCAGAATTGCTCTATCGTGTATAGTTTATGAGATATTGTAACCTAAAGACCAAAAAAAGTAGTTTTTTGCCATTTTTTGAAGCTATATAACTATGTAACATATCATCTATTCGTCAAATGTGGGTTAAATACTTGAAAGCCCCAATCTTTTTCTTTAAAACCTAATTTAAATTATATTTATATCTTCATGCTTCGAAGAGATATCGTAGACCGAAATATTGTCAAAACGGGTTTTTTGCACTTTTGTGTCTTTTTAGGTTAGGATATCTTTGAGGAAAAAAAAGATATCAACATAATTTAAATTAGGTTTTAAAGGCAAAGATTAGGGCTTTAAAGTTGTTTACCAGATTTAACGAAATTAAAATTTCTTTTACATTTGAAACATGTTCAACGAACTGACCATTTCAAAATTCAGCCGTATGCCATACACGTAACAACAACACTCGGGGTGTCAAACGGCTGAATTTAGAAGTAGTCGGTTCGTGGAACATGTTTAAAATGTAGAAGAAATTTTAATTTCGTTAAATCTGGTAAACAACTTTAAAGTCCTAACCTTTGCCTTTAAAACTTAATTTAAATTATGTTGATATCTTTTTTTTCCTCAAAGATATCCTAACCTAAAAAGACGCAAAAGTGCAAAAAACTCGTTTTGACAATTTTTCCGTCTACGATATCTCTTTGAAGCATGAAGATATAAATATAATTTAAATTAGGTTTTAAAGGAAAAGATTGGGGCTTTTAAGTATTTAACCCACATTTGACGAATAGATGATATGTTACATAGTTATATAGCTTCAAAAAATGGCAAAAAACTGCTTTTTTTGGTCTTTAGGTTACAATATCTCATAAACTATACACGATAGAGCAATTCTGAGGTTGCATTCGCGTTAAGCATCGCAAAACACATCGATTGTGATTATTTTAATTTTTGTTTAATGTAGTTAAAAAAATTTTGTTTTTCTTTTTGTATGGGAAAATGCCCCAATTGGAAAAGCGATTATCTCAAAATTTAGTCGAGGAGTCACGATTGAAAATTTTTTTATACATCATTTGAACGATAAGTAAACAGAATCTGGAAAAAAATTTGATGTGCTACGAAGTCCGATTTAGAACGGGTTAAGGCACACCGTGACCAGCGATAAATGTCTTTTGTTGAGTTTTGAGAATAAAAATTTAGAATAAAATACTTTAAATCTAAAATACGCGCATTTCTTCAGATATTTTACAACTTTGTGACGCATTTGCAGAAAAAGTAATATTTTGGCAACTCACAGGTGCCTGACTGACCATAATATTTGACGCACTTTGTCTGTTTTCGATAGAAGGTCGCAAAAATTCGAGCATTTTGAAGCTTCGGGTTACAAACCTCATCGGCTCCTGTCTTATTACGATTGCTCGCACTTATTGCTCTTATTTCTTTTGTGTATTGGTGTTTGATGCTCTTAACTTTAATTTGATCATCGGTCAGAGTTAGTTCATTTATAGTTCCTTTCAGTGCTGCAATTAGCTCGTTGAACGCGTTTTCTCTTTTGTCGCTTTCATAGTAGGTTGGATGCCGTACGTTCCACAGGCATCCATGCAGTTGGAACAATGATATTAATTGTTCGGTACGTAAACGGTTCCACTGCACTGCCGTGCTCGGTCAGCAATCTGGTCTTATTATTTTAGTCGATGTTTTTAATTCATAGCTATTTTTTGTGATGAAACTCGTACCTTTTCACCTCCAATGGTCATGCTTCCAAAATGATAAATTAACCGATGAGAGTAATAATAAGAAAAAACTCGGAAAGTATCGAATGGTATAGAAAAATATCAAAAACTCAAAATTTTTTTTGGTGTAATAAATGCCCTAAAATATATGCAAAAATAACACGCACCCAAAATATTTTGCCTTTTGTATGGGGGCTGAAATATCTTATTTTCAAAGGATCATAACTCGGAAAATAAGAGTCCTATTCGAAAAATCTGAAATGATATTTTGATAAGGAAAAATGTGGCTATTCGATGTTATTAATAAAAAAGAATTTCACCTTTTCTTGTAGCTACGCTATAAGACTGAACACAGCGTTTCTTCAACTTCAAGCAAGGATAATTCAAAATTCTGCAGGTACAGTGATAGTTCTGCTGATGAAGACGGATTCAGCGTCAAAAATTAGATAAGACTGCATATAAGAAATACATTAACCAAATTTTTTATTTTGGTAAAAAGTGGGCGTGGCAATTATTGAACAAAGCCCACTTTTTGTTATGCTTAAGATATTCATGATCCAGATCCGCACACCAATTTTCATCGAAATATGTTGCACCATTTGCGAGAAATAACATTTAACATGTTTACTTGTATCGGAGGTTCCGCGCCAACAGGCGATATTTTGCCTACTTTCAGTTCGCAGGTGCCTTATAGCAAGTCAACTCCCTACAGTTGAAATTCAGAAAGAATGCTTTGGTAGTTTTCTTTTTAGCGTAATATATTTTTGTGGGCGGTGCCACGCCCTTCTATGAGTTTCCCCAATATCGGTACATCACATATTAATACTTGTTTACAGAGGTAACATCTCCTGAATTTTCATTAAAATTGTTGGAGTCGGTTTCAAATAATAATGAATCAAAATTTTCATTGGCTAAAAAGGGGGCGTGGCACTTCTTCGAAAACGTTCACTTTTCGATTATTACAAGACATTGATAAGCAATACCTACATACCAAATGTCATTAAAATATCTTGTGACATTTACGAGAAATAGCATTTAATTTTTTTTGCATGTATGGGAGGTTACACGCGCAACGGCGATATATCGCCCACTTTCAGATCAGAGATGCCCTATAGCAATTAGGCTCCTCACAGTAAATTTCAGAACATTTGCTTTACTAGTTTTCTTTTTATATAGTTTTATATTTTTGTGGGCGATGCCACGCCCTTCAACGAGTTTTCCCAATATCGTATCACATATTAATCCTTGTTTACAGAGGTAACATCTCCTAAATTTTCATTAAAATTGTTGGAGTCGTTTTCGAGTAATATTGAATAAAAATTTTCAAAAACTAAAAAGTGGGCGTGGCACTTCTTTGATCCCGACCACTTTTTGTTCGTTACCAGGTATTATTAAGTCGTAACCGCTTACCAAATTTCATCTAAATACCTTGCACGGTTTGCGAGTTATGATCAAATCAAATTTAAAATTCAGGGCAGTACCACGCTCCCTGGTGAGCATTTACAAAGTTCGATCCAGGCTCATTCTTCCTTCGATGTGTGCAATGAAACGTTTACATTCGTGTGTTTTTATAGGTTGCATGCTAAGCCACTTAGTTGTTTTTTTGAAGACTTCGAATTTTTCCTCAGCAATGAAAAATCTAAAAATTTATTTCTAGTTGGTGATTTCAATTTGAATTTGTTGGGTTGTAATGACACTGTAGACACGTATCTAACCATGCTTGCCGATAATGGCCTACGTTCTTTTTTAAATACAACAACAAGACCATTTTCCGCCACGTGTCTTAATCATGTAATAGGCAGATTAAACTGTATTGACAAGCTCCAATACTGTCTTAATTTTGATTTAAATGTCAGTGACCATTGCATGACAGGATTTATATTAAAGAATAACGTATCGAATTCGAAACCGCGTCGTTCAACTTCAAGTTTTAAAAAGATTAACTACGATATTATGAATTCAAATCTTTTTTATGAGAACTGGGATGAAATTTATAGCTGCGAGCATATATCTACTGCCTACACAAAATTCGTACTAAAATTGAAATACCACTTTGACATAGCAACTCAAATAATTACATGCCGTGGCTCAAAGGAAATGCCTATCAAACCTTGGATGACAAGTCAACTTATGCAAAAAATTCGTTTAAAACATAAATTAAGGAGTAAATGTATTAAACACCCTTGCAATGTTCAAATTAAAAATCGCTATCTTAAAGTTTCTTCGGAGGTTAAACGTGATATCCCATTAATCCGCGATAATTATTTTCGGTCTGAGTTCTCAAACTGTAGAGGTGATCTTAAAAAAGAATGGCAGGTAATTAATGGTATTATCAACAAACGAGTTAAATGTTATAACCCTATAACTTTAAATATTGATGATATTCCTTGCCATGATCACTCTGTAGTCGCTAATGTATTTAATGATTACTTTTTGTCTGCAGCATCTTTTCCTAGCTCTGGTTTTACGTTATGTGCTTGCAATAACATTGAAGATGATGTTTCTCAACCAAATTCCTTTTTTTTCGAAAATATCTCAGCTATGGAGGTTGTAAAAATCATTATTTCATTAAATAATTCAAATGCATGCGGAATCGATGAAATAACAAATAAATCGCTTAAGAAAATTGCGTATAACATATCTGATGTACTTGCCTATTTGTTCAATAAAAGTGTTCACTGTGGAGTGTTTCCTGAGGAGTTAAAAAGCGCTATTGTAACGCCCCTTTTTAAAAAACAGGATCGTAAAAATGTTCAAAATTATAGGCCAATATCTCTTCTTCCTACAATTGCAAAAGTTTTCGAAAAAGCCATTAAAACGCGTTTGCTAAAATTTTTAAATAAAATAAATTTTTTAAGCCCTAACCAATTTGGTTTTCAGCAAGGGATCTCCACTGAAGATGCTTTACTCGACTTTAGTTCTAGGCTTCATAAAAATTTAGATATGAAAATGCAATGTGCCAGCCTTTTTGTTGACATAACTAAAGCATTCGATATGGTTGATCACTCAATCCTTTTGGACAAGCTTGAACGAATTGGATTTAGGGGGCATTTTCACAATTGGCTTGCGTCTTATCTTTTTAATCGAACTCAAGTTGTTAAAATTGAAAAAGAGTTTCAGTAATCCTACTGTACTTAAGCTCGGAGTTCCCCAAGGCTCAGTTCTCGGGCCCATTCTCTTTCTGATTTATATAAACTCAGTATTTGCGCAAAAAATTAAAGGAAGGATAACGGCCTTTGCTGATGACCTCGGAATCACATATGGAGCTAATACCTCTCTGGATTTAGTCTCTGACATAAATCATGACTTGGAAAAGTTGAGAGTTTGGTTTGCGCATCACAAACTAATAATTAGCAGTAAAACTAGGCTAATGTTTTTTAATCTGGCTCCAAGAGAAAACCCTGCGGTTCATATTAAGTACCATGATTGTAGTTGTAAAAAATTCAAACTATGTAGTTGTACATATACTACTTATGATATAAACGAAACATGCAATGACCGGTGTTTTCAAATTGAGGCTGTCAACTATTTTAAATATCTGGGAATCATATTTGATATTAAGTTAAGTTGGCGTGAGCACATAGATTCCCTCAAAGTATACTGTCGTTCTGTAATTCGAAATTTTTATAAATTACAAAATTTATGCTCCAAAAGCATACTCAAAATGATCTATTTTGGCATTTTCCATTCGAGGTTGAACTACGGTATTTCTTGTTGGGGTGGAGCATATGCAAATAAAATCAAGTCATTGCTCGTTTTACAAAAATGCGTTATCAGAAAAATTTGCGGTAGAAGCCGTTTAACACCATCGTTTAACTTATTTAAAACTCTAAACATATTACCTATACGCCATTTATTCTATTTTCAAGTATTTAAAAAGTTTCGTGTAAGTAATATGAGTTCAAATAACATTGCTTTGTCGCAGTATCTTTTGAGAAATACCCGTAATGTAAACGTTCCCCAATTCCGCACCACGAATTATAGAAATTCTTTTTCCATATTAGCTTATAGACTTTACAATAAACTTCCCAACCCACTTAAAGATATAAATTCATTACCGAAATTTTTGAAATCCATTAAAATCTGGCTGTTTACCTTCAACCATGAAGAAATTGAAACATTGCTTCAAACTTCTTTCTGATTCTGATTTTGGTCTTTTTAATTTTTTTTTCATTTATTATTACCAAGCATATTCATACACATGTATTTAAATTTTTTATATTTTTATTTTTATCTACCCAATAATTTACCTACCTTCTTTGCATTATTTTTCTTTTAAAACTCATTCCTTTTTTCAATCCAAGCCCGAGCATTTATCTTTAAATTTAAATTAATAGTGGTTACCTAATAAGGCAAGTGAAACAGTACTTTGGTACTAAACTTGCCGCTACCTTTTCTCCCTTCTATCCTTTTTTAATTATGTATAGAATTTAAGTATATTATAAAAATTGTTAGGATGCCAATGGAGAAATGAGAATAAATAAATAAAAAAAAAAAAAAAATAAAAAAAATGTTAATATCTAACGCTGTGCCAAGTTTCATTAAAATCACTGAAGCTGTTTCGAGAAAAAATATTGGCATAGAAATAAGTACAAAGATACAAACAAACAAATATACAATTTTAGCTCGTATAAGAAGAGAAGATAAATAGCCAGTTTTTTTATAACTAAATAAATCTGTGCAAAAATTTATGTTTCCGAAATGTCAAAAATTTTGAACTGAACACAGTTTTCATATTATTACACCGTTGGACACAAAAAAACACATGAGAAAATCCAAAAAATTCTTAAAAAAGACGTTAAAAAAAATACCCTTGTCTCGTGGTTTTTCTCCAGCACGTCGCATATTTTTTTAATCCATTTTTGAAGTTTTTTAATCAGGTACAAGGTACAAAAATGCCACCTAAGACATGGGAATATTGAGTCAGTATGTACTACAGAAATATTTGTTATAAAATTTCACTACTAATTTTTAAGCACTTAAAAGTCGAAACTGTATCCCGAAACCCAAAAAATCGTTAAAAGCAATTAGGACAATCTTACAATCAATATTTTCTAAATTTCACCCCAATGTAAAACTCTAAAACCACATTTTGGATAAATTTCTTTGCAACAAGATCAAAACAAAATCACACAAGGATCATTTTCCTAGAACACATTAACCCATTATATCCTGTTTTAAGGACCTTTCTGACCCATTTTTCTAATAACTGGCCTACAATGGATTAAAGAATTCTACCAAAATATTCTACGGAGAATTTCACTACCAATACCAGAGACAAAAATTTCTGAAAACTTAAAGAAAGCGCGGCAAGGATGTAATAATTATGCAATGTTGAAAGTCCTAATTGATTTAAACGATTTTTTGGGTTTTGGGACAAAATTTCGACCTTTAAATTTTCAGCAATTAACAGTGAAATTTTAAAGCAAATTTTTCTGTAGTACATACTGTCTCAATATTCCTATGTTTTAGGTGTCATTTTTGTACCTTTTTAAGAAAAGCGCAAAAATTACCCAAATGTGGGGGTTGTAGAGGGTTAAAATTTTCTACAAAAATATTCCTCGTAACATCTTGCATAAGTTTACTAAACACATGATGCACCTCAGATGTGAGGATCAGTTAAAATTTATTTATTTCGATTTACCACAGGAATGCAGTATTTTTGTTTTTTTTCATGTACAGTGGATAAAAAAACTTCTAAAATGATTAAAAAAATGTGACGTGCTGGAGAAAACGACGAGACACGGGTATTTTTTCTAACGTCTTCTTTAAGAATTTTGGGATGTTCTCATGTGTTTTACAAAAAGTTCGAAATTGTCGAACAGTTTTATCAATGTGTGGTGGCATCGTGGAAGTGCCACGCCCTCTTTTTAAACCATTAAAAATTTTAATTCAATTTTACTCAAATACGACTTCAACCATTTTAATAAAAATTTAGGAGATGTTACCCCTAAAAACAAGGATTAATATGTCATATGCCGTTATATTGGGAAAATTCGTTGAAGGGCATGGTACCGCCCACAAAAATATAAAACGATATAAAAAGAAACCTAGTAAAGCAATTTTTTCTGAATTTAAATGTAGAGAGTTCACATGCTATTAGGCACCCGTAAACTGAAAGTGGACGAAATATCGTCAATTCATACAATTAAAACACATTAAGTGTTATTTCTCGCTAATGGTACAACATATTTTGATCAGAGCCGTGTTTAGGCATAGGCTACAGCCTAGGGGCCCGCACCACAAAGAGGCTCGAAGTTTAGAGATTTCGTAACGAATTCGAACCGATTTCGAAAAGATTTCTCTGAAGAATTGTTTAAACTTTTTGTTTCGAATTTTCGGAACAAACTCGAAACTGTTTAAAGTTTACGTAACGATTTCGTAAAGATTTTTCTAAACAATTTTTCAAACATTTTCTTTCAAATATGAAATTCACAATATAGTACAATCATTTGGGAGAACAAAATGATGTTACCTGGAAAGTTTTGCAGGATTTTTTCAAATGAGTTATTTCATAGATTTCGATGCGCTCTTTCAGAATTTCAAATTTGCTACCTCGATCGTGTTAGCTTGCGCCGCCATATTGGAAAATTGGCGTCCAAAATCAGTTTTTTACAAATATCTCTTTAACGGTTACATTACGAAAAAAATATTGTGGGGCAATATTGTAGCTTATAAAATTTTCTATAAAAATTTTCCTTGAATTGTTTTCGTACAACTTATAACTCAGGAGATATCCTAATTCAAAATTTTAAAATAATTAGTAAATTGTGCAAGCCGCTTATAAGTAAGCACAGTGATGTGTTGAGCTTAAAGTTACGATAACTCATGAACAGTTAGTCACACTTTTAAAATAAAAATATCTGGAAATAGAGAATTACTTGCACTACAATCTACATATGATTTTTTTTTAGATGACCTATAATTTTGGAGATATTTTTTAAACAAACCTGAAATTTCAAAAATAACCGTGTTTCCAAAATAGCTCCAAAACGGTTCGTCAGACTTACCCTTCATGAGATATCGCGACTTGAAAATCATTCAAACCTGAACATAGTACTGCGCATAGTACAAAATTCAATTTTGAATGATTTTCAAGACGCGATATCTCATGAACGGTAAGTCGGACGAAAAAACAATTCGGAAAGAGCCTTATAGGAAATTGAACGTTCTACAAAACGCAAGAAAATGTTTTTTTCTAAAACTAACTGTTTTTGAGATTTTTTGAAAAAACGTTATTTTTTGGAAATTTCAGGATTGTTATAAAAATACCTCCTAAACTATAGGTCATTTGAAAAAAACATCATATGTAGATAGTAGTGCAAGTAATTCCCTATAAACAAATATTTTTACTTCAAGCGTGTGACTCACCGTTCATGAGTTATCATAATTTTAAGCTCAACACATAACAGCTCCTACTGATAAGCGGCATGCACAATTTACTAATTTTTTTTAAATTTTGAATTAGGATATCTCCTGAGTTATAAGTCGTATGAAATCTAATAAAGGGTCATTTTTATAGAAAATTTCACAAGCTATAATATTGCTTGTAATATCATAATATGTTTTGGCTGGTATTCTGTCAGTAATTTTATAAAATTGGGTTCTATTTTTACGAAAAGTTTACTTGATAGCTTAGAATTGATTATATTTATTCCAAAAAATTATATCGGTCAAGTTATATATATTTATTATAAACGATTCATATTTTTACATAGATTTTTGGTATATTGTTCTGTTAAATTAAAAAAAGCCGCTAATTTATTATCTAAAACTGCCACTAGATGTTGCCTTGGAAAAAAGGAATGTCAGATTCGGCATACTAGCATCCAAAAACACTTGAATTGGTGTTTCCATTGAAAAAATCCATGTAAAAATATGAATCGTTTATAATAAATCGGTTATGTGACCGATATAATTTTTTGGAAAAAATATAATCAATTCCATGCTATCAAGTAAACTTTTCGTAAAAACAGAACCCAATTTTATTGATTACTGACAGAATACCAGCCAAAACATATTATGATATTACTTTTGTCTCTATAGGAATTTTGAAAATTAAGCATGAAAATAAATATTAAACGCGAGGTAAAATTTTCAATCGAAAATGCGCCGAACTAAAGTTGAATGTAGAGGTATGATTCCCTGGGCAAATATTCATGGAATTGAATGAACTTTCAGCCTAGGTTGGTGTTTTCTTTAAAAAAATTAATCCAAAAATATGAATCGTTTATTTTGAAAGTCGGTCATAATAATCGGCTATTTGACCCATATCACTTTTTTAAATATATAGCATCAATTTCACACCATCAAGTGAACTTTTTATGTAAACAGAACATAATTTAATTGATTACTGACAGAATACCAGCCAAATCATAAAATGACATTACTTTTGTCTTTATAAAAATTTTTAAAATTTAGTATGAAAATAAAAAAAAAATATTGATGAAAGGTACAATTTTCGATCAAAAATGCGCCGAACTAAAGTTGAACGCAGAAGCATAGTTCCTAGGGCAAATATTCATAGAATTGAATGAACTTTCACACAGGGGGGGTAGCCGAAATCAGTTTTCAAATCGGCCCACCCTAATGTATATAAATATAAATTAAATTAAAAAAAAAAAAACAAACAAAAAACGAAGCAACGAATTTGTTCATGGAATTGAATGTAGATAAATTTAAAAAACAAATTTATTTAAAACCATTAATATTAAAGGTATGAAGCCAATCGCAAAGTTAGTTAAAAATAATTTATGTTTTAATTTTTTCCTGAATTGTTAATTTATTAAGTAAACATTTTTGGAGTCATATTTTCTAATTGATTTGAGGTCGCTGAACATGAAAATCGCATTTATTTATACCGTACCAGCAGTCATAGTCGAAAATTATGACTTGTGAGCTCTGTAAATATTTTAGAAAAAAAAAAAATCTTTACTAAGTAGTTTACAAAAAAAAAAAAAAAATTTAAAACCTTTTTTTACGTTTGTATGTATGTATGTATGTATTCTCCTTTAACTCCTAGGAGGAGCATAGGGCCAATATGAAATCTCTCCATTTGTCACGATCCCTTGCGATGACTTTGATCTCTTGCCACGATTTTCCCGATTCTTGGATTTCCTTTTCCAACGACCTTTTCCAGTTGGTTTTGGGTCTACCACGTCCTCTACTGCCTTGTGGATTCCACTCAAGGGCCTGGCGACAAACTTCGCTGTGTGGTTTCCGGAGAGTGTGACCAATCCATCCCCATTTGCGCAGCTTGATCTCGTTTGCTATAGCCTTCTGTTTGCATTTTTGATGTAGCTCGGCATTTGATATAGTGCGAGGCCACCAAACCTTTAGTATACGCCTTAAGCATTTGTTGACGAATACTTGCAGCTTGTTCGTTAGTTGTTCAGTAACAAGCCATGTTTCGCACCCATATAACAAAACCGATTTCACATTCGAATCAAAAATGCGCACTCTCGTTTTGGTGGATATAACGGATGAAGACCATATTTTGTTCAGTTGAGCAAACGCGCCTTTTGCTTTTGCTATTCTTGAGTTGATATCCTCTTTTGCTCCACCATCCATGCCTAGATACGTGAAGCTATCGACGTTTCCGATGTCATCACTGCCAGCTTTAAACGTGATGTCATTGCTTGCGTTTAGCTTCATGCTTTTAGTCTTGGATACGTTGATTTTTAGGCCGGCCTTTTGTGATTCCAAGACAAGGTCTTCAATTTTGCTTTGCATATCTGAATGTTTGGACGATAAGAGGCAGATGTCGTCAGCGTAGTCGAGATCTTCCAGATGTTCGGTAAAGTTCCATTGAATACCCCTTTTGGCCTTATTAAGAGCTTTATCTAGGATATCATCAAGAACGATAAGGAAGAGTGATGGTGATAGTAAACACCCCTGCCGTACGCCTGAATTAGTGGTGAATGTCGGTGACAACAACCCGTTGTGTAACACACTGCATTTAAAGCCTTCATATTGTGCACGTACTAAGTTTATGGCCTTTGCGGCAATACCTCTTCGTTGCAGTGACGCCCAGATGTTTTCTCGGGAGACACTGTCGAAGGCAGTGCTATAGTCAACGAAGACAAGTTGAAGTGCAGCACGCCACTCGCATGATTGTTCGACAATTATTCTGAGCGTGTTGATTTGATCCACGCATGATCTGTTTCGCCGGAATCCTGCTTGCTGCTTTCGAATGGCCGAATCAAGTTTTTCGCTTACCCTGCTCAGAAGCACTTTCGTCAGTACTTTTGATGGTACTGAGAGCAAGGTGATGCCTCTATAGTTTCGGCACTCGCTTAGGTCACCTTTTTTCGGCAATTTGACTAACATGCCATGTAGCCAATCTTCTGGTAAACGCTCTTCACTCCAGATTTTGTTGAGCAGAGGATGGAGAATTTTAGCTGAAGTTATGGGGCATGCCTTTAGCAATTCAGCTGTTATTTGATCTATACCGGCGGCCTTGTTGTTTTTCATGCTTTGGATAGCTTTCACAATTTCTTTTTTTTTTACGTTTAGTGCAGGCAAATTGCATTTTGATCGGACATGGCTCATTTTATTTGCAATTAAATTTAAAAAAACACCCTTTAGATTAGAAGCTGAATGTGAATCCGGCCTCAGAATCGGTTAATCACGTATGGTTTTAGAGATATACCAACCTAAAAGTTCAAAAAACATGATTTTTGAGGTTATATAGAAAAATCACGATATTATTTTACTATTGCCTATTAAATGCATCACTTAGTACTGTTTTTCGTCTTCAAGATGTGCTATAAAGCGGTTTAAAATAATTTTTCTGGTAAAGGTCTTGATCATTTGATAATTTCACCATAAAAGTTAAAAATCGTATGTAGATTCTCATATGTATAATTTTTAAGTGGTCATAACTTTTTAAAGAAAAATTACGCAAGACCTTTTATAGCTAATTTTGAAGACAAAAAGCTGTACTAAGTGATGCATTTAATAGAAAAGAACATAACAATTTCGTACGTCTTCTATACATTATCATACAAGATCGATTCATAGCTCATTTTGAAGTAGAAGAACAGAACTAAATGAAGCATTTAATAAGAAATAGCCAAAAAGTTCCATGCGTCCCATATAGACCTGGGCACTGGCCTAATTTTTAAGGTCCGGCCCGATACTACCATATTATTACATATTCATAGTCCGGGAGCCGGCAATACTAAAAGTGGCGTCATCGCGGATTCTGAAATTTTTAATGCAAAATGGTAGTTTACACTAAGACGTATAAGAAAAGCTTGGTCAGCATGGTTGTAGCCTGGCAGAAATATTTTTAAATGGTTTTTGAATTATTAAATTTTCGGAATGTTTTGCCGTCATCGCGGATTTTGATCAATCTAAATATTAATCGATGGTAAATTTCATAACCATTCAGAAAAAATCCGGTCGACCAATTTTTTTTTTTTGCCGAAAATGACCGGCAGACCTATTTTAATGGTGGGTACAATTTCTCTGTTATCATGGAAATTTGTTTTTTTTTTTTTTAAATTTACTTGTTTTAATGTCAAATTTAAAAATATCTTGGTATGCGAGCTTAGTAACTGCCGGAAGTACCCACTGTAGCAACATTAAAATATGTCTGCCGGTCATTTTCGGCAAAAAAATTTGGTCGGCCGGATTTTTTCTGAATGGTTATGAAATTTATCATCGATTTATATTAAGATTGATCAAAATTCGCGATGACGGCAAAACATTCCCAAAACTTAATAGTTTAAAAATCATTTAAAAATATTTCTGCCAGGCTATAGCCATGCTGACCGAGCTTTTCTTATTCGTCTTAGTGTAAACTACCATTTTGCATTAAAAATTTCAGAATCCGCGATGACGGCACTTTTAGTATTGCCGGCTCCTCGCCTATCAGGCTTTTATATAAGTAATTTAAAAAAATTTTAGCTTATTGAAAAACCAAACATTATACATGAAGTGCTAATTTGAGTTTTTTGTTGGAATATAATAAGACGATTTGTTTGAATTGACTTACATACTCCTTGGTCATTCTTAGTCTCACCTTCAAACATTATTTTACATATTTTTATGTAAGAACAGAATTTTTTCCAAGCTTATGCTTCCTAACTTTCCCGTCATTTACGGGCTTCTAATTTTCGGGCTTTTGTAGTTAGGCCCAGGCCCGCACGAAGCTGGTGCAAAACTAGATTTTTGCCCTTTGAAAACTTAAAAAAATTTATTTCTACAACAAAAGTTTAAGATAGTTCTGGTGAAAAAAATTTTATTGGAGTTATTTAACAAGAGACTATCCTATACTTTCAGATGGGGCCCGCACCACAAGTTGGGCCTAGGGGCCTCCAAGTCCTAAATACGGCCCTGATTTTGATGAAATTCGATTAACGAGTATTGCTGACAAATGCTTTTTAAATAAATGAAAAGTGGATGGCATCGAAGAAGTGCCACGCCCATATTTTAACCATTGAAAATATTGATTTAATATAACTTGAAACCGACTTCAACTTTTTCGATAAAAACGGATTCTACCTCTGAAAACAAGGATTCATATGTGATATGCCGTTGTTTTGGGAAAACTTGTTGAAGGGTGTGGCACCACTCAAAATATGTAACACGCTATGAAAGGAAACCTAACAAAACAATCTTTCTGAAATTAACCATGGGGTGCTAGTAAGTACCATTCAATTGAAAGTTGGCGAGATATCTCTGGTGGGCGTGGCACCTAGTAAAACATGTTAAATGGTATGGCTCGCAAACTGTAAAGGATATTTTGATGACAATTGGTATGGATCATTGCTTGTGGACCATCAATAACTTTTTATAAGCAAAAATAAAGCAGATTCTAAAAAATGACACGCCTACTCCTTAGCAATGAAAAACTTGTTTGCAATATTACTTAAAAACTGCTGCAAAAATTTTGATGAAAGCTTAGGTATATCATATATGATCAGATTATATTGTATACCGAGCAGGGTTTGGTCTCTGAATTGCCCTAACGTGTATAATTTATGAGATGTCCTAACCTAAAAAAGCAAAAAATATCGTTTTTTGAAACTACAGTAGACCCCGCATAATTGACCCCCTTTTAATTGACTTCCGCGGATAATTGAACTAAAAAAAGCCAAGTGAAACTATCCTCATTGAAGAAGGCACCCAAATCCCCTGATAATTGATTCCCGCTTAATTGGTTTCCCCAGTTAATTGATAGGAAGAAAATGGTTTCCAAATGGAAAATACATGTAAAATACCCCTTTTTAAAGATTTGCATTATTAAAAGTAACAACAATTTTACTGATGGAAAAATCTGAACAGTTTTCAATACAGCTCAATAAAAATTTTAATCCTACTCCGAACTGGCTATAGCAAAGGCAAAACCGTTAAGGTTTCGTCTTTCGTAAAGTCCATGGAGAAAAATCCTCAGAAAACGCAAAAGGTGCAACTGATTTCAATAACTTAGTTCTTCCATGATTATGAAAGGGTTTTGATCAAGCTAATATTTTTAGCGTTGACGAAAGTGGATTGTGCTTTGCATACTATGTCCAGAAGAGGTGATGACCTTAAAGGTTTTTTTTGCTGCTATTCTTATTTCTAATGCCACTGGAAATTATAAAAAAAATTAAAATTTGACCCTGAATAACCTTTTATATTCACACAATTAAAAAATGTTCCCAATATTTTTCTATAGAAGTCATGTGCTTAGGCATCCGATTCAGCACGGCACACAGTGGTAAAATCGGCAAATCTAGGTGGACATTCGGGAAAAATTCTATGTCAACTGATCCACGAATGGACTTTGTATTGTTGTCAGGGATAGTTGAGGAATTAGAATATGCATTGAGATGGCGATATTATAAATTAAAAGTTGTTCAAATGGGTGACTCTATCCAACGCAACTAGAGGTACTTAGTTTTGTACACGTGAAGATCGTCTGCAAAATTGTTCTCTCTCATTTAATTTATTTAAAAATGTTCCGTTATAAGCAACTTCACTTATTTTAAGCGAACCTGTCATTCATCAAACCAGTTATGCAGTTTTTGAAAAAAGGTCGAAAAACGGTTTTTGAAAAACTTACGTATGTATCATTTAAAGCGAGTGTAACTTTTTAAAGAAAAATCACACGAGACTAGTTTGTAGCTCATTTTGAAGAAGAATGACGCATTCAATAGAAACTAGTAAGGGTGTTACCTTTGGCCTGGCCAAACATTAAATACCCTACACAGCAGTATTTTGAAAATTTTGCTAATATGGGAGGTGCCACGCCCTCCAAATTCACCCAGTTTTTTCATAGAGTTTGCATTTATAGTTCTTAGTATTTAAGTGAAATTTGGTTGGATTATCTGAAAAAATATTTTCAGAATAGCGTTTTGAAGCTTTTGCTTATATGGGAGGAGCCACGCCCTCTTGTCCGATTTTATCCAGTTTTTGCTTAAAGCTTGCATTTATAGTTTTTAGTGTCCGAGTCAAATCTAGTTTGACTATCTCAAAAAA
The DNA here is from genome assembly GCA_951812925.1 of Calliopum simillimum. Classification (NCBI taxonomy): domain Eukaryota; kingdom Metazoa; phylum Arthropoda; class Insecta; order Diptera; family Lauxaniidae; genus Calliopum; species Calliopum simillimum. The sequence continues at coordinate 4,555,860 of OX638373.1, read as the reverse complement.
CGCTTTCAGTACAGCGTTTTGAAGCTTTTGCTTATATGTGACGTGCCACGCCCTCTTGTCCGAATTCGACCAGCTTTTTTTCAGAGCTTGCGCTGACAATTCGTAGTATTTATGTGTATTTTGGTTGCATTATTGTGAAATATACTCCAAAATTTGCATTTTGAAGATATTTTTTGTATGGGCGGTAGGCGTGTCCGTTGACCGATTTCGCTCATTTTCAATCCCCCGAGCTAACTTTGACGACGAAGGCTGTGTACCTAATTTCATTGAATTATCGTGCTTAGTTTTCCCAAAAAATGTATTTCCACACACAGCCGTTACCCAGCCAGCCAGCCACCCAGCCAGCCAGCCAGATAGACAGCCAGACAGACGGACATGGCTATATCGACTCAGGAGGTGACGCTGATCAAGAATATATATACTTTTCCATACCTGCCACGCTTCCTTCTCTGCGTTACAAACGGAAGGACAAAGTGAATATACCCTGGGTGTAGGGTATAAAAAGCCAAACAATTTTGTGCGTCTTCTAAGCAAGCTCAAAAATCCTGTTTTTGATCATTTTTGAACATTTGGGGTAAGATATTTCGGAAACCATATAAGATATAGTACGAAGGAATATATAACTCAAAGCTCAACTTATAAAATTCACTATGACTTTAAGATGACCATGGTTGACGGCAAGACCATCAGTGCGTATACTGGAAAATCGGTTCAAACCTGCAACATATGTGGCGCGACCCCTAAGTTAATGAATGATCTTCCAACAATATTTAGTCGGCCAAAAGATACAACACAGTACAACTTCGGAGTTTCTTCACTTCACGTCTACATTCGCTGTCTTGAGATGTTTTTGAATATTTCTTACCGGCTGCAAATACTCAAATGGCGGATTTATAAAAAAGATGAAACCGATTTAGAAATTTTTGAAAAAACCAAAAGCGAAATACAAAGACAGTTGCGTGAAAAAACCGGACTACTCGTTGATGTTGTGAAACAAGGCTTGGATCATCTAACGATGGTAACACAGCAGCTCGTTTTTTTGAAGAATATACTCTTGTCGCAATGGTAACTGGTCTTGTGTTACAAAATTGTGGAGAAAAATTTTTTTGTAAAAAATTGTGTTAGCGACATATTTGCAAAAAACTGATTCTAGCGACCTTTGACCCTGAATAACTTTTTATGCGCACAATGGACTTCAATGGACTTTTTACACATTATTAACCATGCATAAATAAATATAATTCCTGTGCTATATGTAGAAATACTTATAATTTCTTATACAAAAGTATTTTGTTGTTGAATAATTTTTTTTTTTTTTAATCTTTGAGTATTTTGATTTTATATAGAAATACACTTCAGATAATAATAAGAACTAGAGTTCGCCTTGTGGCAAAAATTCGACCATTTGCCCATAGAGCAAAAAGTTTCTATACCCCTCCTTGGTCGATAAAACATTAAAAGCTTTAAATATTTTTTCTTAGAGTTCGGGTTATCTGCATGCATAAAAATCGGTGCAGTAGCTAAGTTGTAATACAATACTTCTCATTAAGAGGATTGTAACTCCTACTAAAGAGCAAAAGTTTTTGATATCTTTCCATTCCTATTAATTTTAACCCCATATCAAAATTCATAAAAACAATCCTTAGTGCTAACCGTATCTCCATATCGAATTTTATAAAAATCTATGCAGTGGTTTAGCCTTGAGAGCGTTTTTTGAATTCAGGGGCGTGGTACCGCCTACTAAAAACCTAATGGTCATTTTATCGTTCCTTATTGTTAACCCTATTTCCATACCAAATTTGATAAAAATCTATGCAGTGGCCTAGTCTTGAGAGCGTTTTTCCATTTAGGGGCTTTGCACCGCCCGCCTTAAAAAAAATATAGTCCTATGCACTGCTCTTCCTCACAACCTTTCCAACAAAAAAGAATCAAGCAAATCGGTTGAGATTTAGGTATAGGAACAGGGACTGAATCGATTTCGTTTGCCTATTTATATATAGATTATAAATAGAGCTCTGAAAGTAGTTTCATTCGATTAAGCGTACCGAAAAACTTCAAAAACGATACCAGTCACGCATTTCTTCTGTGAGTACACGAAACTTCGGATTCCCGATACAAAGCGGCCAATGTGACCGCCGCAACAGCCGTTGCATCGCATCGTATTAGCGCAGGTGTTGTACAAGTACTGTTTAAGGTTTTACGAAAACACTCACAAATTTTCAAGTGATTGTAACTATTTTTTAGAAGTTATGGGCAATGTCTACCTAGATTGATCGTTTTTACCACTGTGCGGCAGTCTGATGGACTCTTATGAAACATATCCTTAGTTATCGATTCCTATATACATTTCCATTACACCTAGTTCCAAATTTATATGCTCAGCTCTAAGTCTACTACGAACATACCCGAATTTGGTATTAATTTTCTTTATTTTATTTTAAGGTGAATTGAAGTTCCCTTAATGTACCTAATGCACTTTTTAATGCGAAATATACATACACATTTTTTTGAATTAGTTTTCTCCTTGTAGAGCTTTTGAGTCAAAGAAATTCTGAATGCTTTGAACACATAAAAAACCATCAAATTAAAACTCAAATCGCCGAATGCTATTTTTTCCTATGCTTAATTGACCCACTCGATCAATTATCCGGGATTCTTTTAATTGATCAGTCGGATCAATTAAGCGGGCCCCGCTTAATTGATTCCCCGGTTAATTGAACCGAAAAGTTTGCATTTTTCATCATGTCAGCGTACCGAAAAACTTCAAAAACGATACCAGTCACGCATTTCTTCTGTGAGTACACGAAACTTCGGATTCCCGATACAAAGCGGCCAATGTGACCGCCGCAACAGCCGTTGCATCGCATCGTATTAGCGCAGGTGTTGTACAAGTACTGTTTAAGGTTTTACGAAAACACTCACAAATTTTCAAGTGATTGTAACTATTTTTTAGAAGTTATGGGCAATGTCTACCTAGATTGATCGTTTTTACCACTGTGCGGCAGTCTGATGGACTCTTATGAAACATATCCTTAGTTATCGATTCCTATATACATTTCCATTACACCTAGTTCCAAATTTATATGCTCAGCTCTAAGTCTACTACGAACATACCCGAATTTGGTATTAATTTTCTTTATTTTATTTTAAGGTGAATTGAAGTTCCCTTAATGTACCTAATGCACTTTTTAATGCGAAATATACATACACATTTTTTTGAATTAGTTTTCTCCTTGTGGAGCTTTTGAGTCAAAGAAATTCTGAATGCTTTGAACACATAAAAAACCATCAAATTAAAACTCAAATCGCCGAATGCTATTTTTTCCTATGCTTAATTGACCCACTCGATCAATTATCCGGGATTCTTTTAATTGATCAGTCGGATCAATTAAGCGGGCCCCGCTTAATTGATTCCCCGGTTAATTGAACCGAAAAGTTTGCATTTTTCATCATGTCAATTAAGCGGGGTCTACTGTACTTATATGTACATATTACTAGACCCATAAAATCTGATAAAGTAATTGAAAGCTCTTATCTTTTTCTTTAAAACCAAATTCAAAATATGTATGTAGATATCTTTATTTTTCTCGGAGATATCCTAACCTAAAGAATTAAAAAGTGCACAAAACAGGTTTTTTCATTATTTCAGTCTACGATATTTCGGAGAAAAACAAAGCTATCCGAAAACATAGCGGAAACCAGGAAGACTGGAACAAGATATACATGAATCGGAGAATTGTATCTAGCTATGGACAAATTTTGTGAAGGCGCTATGCATCGAGAGGAATTATATGAATGACTCATAATAAAAAACTGGAACAAATTTAAAACTAGTGAGGGTGCTACCTTTGGCCAAAAATTAAATGCCCTACACTGCAGTAGGTACTTTGAAAATTTTGCTTATACGGGAAGTGCCACGACCTCTTGTCCCAATTGACATAGCTTTTGCTCAAATTTTGCACTTGCTGTTTTCAGAGTCTGAGTGAAATTTGGTTAAATAATCTCAAAAAACGCTTTCAGTGTAGCATTTTAGATCTTTTGCTTATATTGGAGGTGACACGCCTTCTTGTCCAAGCTTACATAGTTTTTGTTCAGAGCTTGCATTTACTATCCTTAGTATCTGAGTGGAGTTTAGTTGGATTATATAAACTGTCTCAGTGTAGAATTTTGAAGCATTTGCATATATGGGAGGTGCCACGCCCTCTTGTCCGAGTTCGTCTAGTTTTTGCTCAGAGCTTACATTTATAGTTCTTAGTGTCTGAATGAAATTAAGCTGGATTATCTCGAAAAACGTTTTCAAGAAAAAAACATATCAATTGCTATATCTTTGCACCTGTATCTGTTATTTCTACAAAAGTTTATATTGAGAACGTGTATTTTATTTACAAAATACTATACGAATAGACAGGGGGTTAAAAAATAGGGGCTTTGCACCCCTACACAAAAATACTAAAAATAATCTATGTACTTTTATCATTATAAAATTTGGTACATGAAAGTGAGTGATATCTTTTAAGCAACATGGGAAAAATTAAAAGAGGGGACACTACAACCCCCACACAAAAAACATTTGCAATATTTTATCTTTGCACCTAGCGTAGGTATTATTATGAAATATGGTACAATTTTCATAGTATGGCGAAAATTTTTTGCAAGAAAGTGCGAGGATTTAAACCTCACGTGTCATCAACAAAAAACTACATATTTTCTTAAAATGTCCATCTCTATCTGGTGCGGAGCGGTGTTCATAGCTTTTGAGTCCAATATTCAACAAAAATATAAATTTCGAAAGCAGAAAAATTGCAATTCTGTTTAAATTGTTTGTAGCAACACTATGTAAGATATATATAAAAAATATATAAGAGGTATTCACGATCTAGAGTAACGTCCTGAGTAACAGAGTAACAGGGTAACTGTGCACAACCACAACAACAAAATATACGTAAGTTACTCTGTTACTCTTTTACCCTTTTAGTCAAGCTATTTTCTAGTGTAAAATAATCTTACACTTTCGCCTTTTTTTTACTATTTCTATTTCTATAGAAACGTTTGAATTTGTTTATGATTGAGAGGCAATTTTCGTTCATCAAAAATAAAAATTTGAATGGGAGAAAAATATTCATTTAAAAAATTTTTTTTTTGTTGTCAGCTAAGATTATTTTGAGAAACAAAAAGCAAATATACGTGCAAAGTATTGAGTATGCTCACTATTCAGAGTAACTGAGTGCACTTTTACCCTGTTACTCAGCTCGTTACTCTAGATCGTGAATAACTCTATAGAAAATTAATTTTTAATTGAACTTTTAGTTATTGCAAAGATCGATTTACATATAAATCTATCAATGCATTTTCTAACACATAATTATGAAAAGTTAATGAACGGATTAAAAACACGGCTATAGTGACATATGTTTCGTCTTTCGCCACAAAGACTCATCAGACTATTTTTGTTGTAATTATAATTATATTTATTTTACTAAATTAATTATAATTGAAAAATTGCAAGTTGAAAAACTTTTTGTGTTTAGGCCTGTGTTTGGCCCTATGCTCCACCTAGGAGTTAAGGGAGAATACATACAAAGCGCTTTCCGGAACTAAATTTTTTTAAATTTTATTGTATTCAAAATATCAACTTTGAAGTTCAAATATATGTACGAAATGTTAACCAAAGAACATAAAAATCTATTTTTGGAAGTAAGTGGACATATTTAAACACTTCTGCATACAAAAATGTAAAAACTAGATTTTGAATTTTTCACGTCTACCACACTAAAACGAGATACTGTGCGCTCTCTTGTACGAGTTCACCTAGTTTTCGCTCAGAGCTTGCGCTTACCGTTCCTAGTATTTGTGTGAGTTTTGGTTGCAATACCATGAAAAATACTCTTAAAGTTAAATTTTTAATATATTTTTTGTATGGGCAGAAGGCGTTGACCGAGTTGGCTCATTTTCAATAAATCGAGCTACTATAACTTTTTTTTAATTTATTTTCGAATTTTTTGCTTTGTCTTAAAAAGGTCGTAATTTTATGACATTTCTAGTGATAGATTTTATAAATGAAGGTTTGCGTTTTGTGTTTGAAGAAAATTTTTGTCATTCCTTTCCTCAGCAAATGTTTCGAAAACACTTTAAAATATAACTCGTAGTTTTATTATTTTTCAACTTTAAAGGAGCTGGAATTACATGTACCCGCGTGTACCCAGTCTAGATTTTAGATATAAGTTAGCTACATCTATTCCATTGATGAATATATTAGTTTCAACTTGCACATTAGAGTTCATCTATTTTATTTTAATTTTTTCCAGAATACCTTTAATCATTTTTTTATTTTAATTTATATTCAAATTTTTTGCTTTATTTTTACGTCTGTTATATGTGTATTTAAAAAGTTCGAAATTTTGTGACAATTCTCATGATGGATTTTTTAACAGAAGGTTAGTATTTTGTGTTTAAATAAGACATTTGTCATAACTTCCCTCGGGGAAAGTTTCAAAAACACTTAAAAAATAACGTTTATCTCTGTGTATCCAGACTAAATTTTGGATATAAGTTAGTTGTACCTGACCATTGGATTACAACTATTTAATTTTTTTAGAACATTTTCACTCAATCTCAAGAAGTAAGTTTTTTCAAGAGTGGCTTTAGCATGACAAGGTCAAAAAAATTACTGTCTTTACGATTTTATAGTATCTGTTATATGTGTATTTAAAAAATTCGAAATTTTGTGGCATTAAATGCCTGCTGCCGTGGAAGCGCGAAACAAAGATTGCCGCAGGGTTCGTGAACAAAACACAAGAAAGTGGTCGCGCATAGCCACGAATAAGGATTTATTATCTATGCTACTCTTAACTTCTGATCCTTTTATAAACTGATTATCCCTCCTACAATAGTTCCACAATCATGACCAAATATCTTGCCAGAACCTGAGGAAGATTATATTGTATCAGATCAGATTCATCGGATGAAATTGACGATGAAACTGAGTAGTTATTGAACATTTGCCAAAAAAAAAAAAAACAATAAATGTTGATTTTTATACTTTTTCCAACATAAAAAAATTCTGTTGTTTTATTTCTTTTTGGGTTTTTTGTTTTTTTTAGAGAGCTATTCAACGATACCAATTTTTGCGGTTTGAAACCCTCTCTATTTAGATCTTTTTCCTAAATATCTTTTTCCCATATATGTATATGAATTGAAAATATTGAAATAAAATAAAATTAATCTGTATGAAAACCCCCCAATGAGCAATTCCTGGTTATGATGGTGATCTATTCCGAATAAGAAAAAATGTTGCAGACAAAAGTGTAGTATTTTTGTACGTAAAATCAGAATCCGCAATAAAAATTGGGAGTTTCCATATAAAATTTTGAAGTTTCTTCCATCAACCGCGGGAGGAAAGGTGTAGAGGGTCAAAATTGGTATCGTTGCACTGCCCTCTTAAAAATATTGGACACGTGTTTTTTATTTTTTTATTTAACGTGCAGCATTAAAATCACTTGACCGTTCCGGAAATTTTGGAACACCCTGTATATCAAAATGTTAATAATATGTCGTAATAAGGCTTACACTACCCAAAAATATCAAAAAATAATTTTGTGCAGCTAGCTTGTTCTACGTGAAACACTGTGCGACGAAGGCAATGTATCAAATTTCATCGAATTATTTTGCTCCTAAAAAATGTTAAAATGCTATATCGACTAAGGAGGTGACACTGATCAAGAATATATATACTTTTCTATACCTGCCACGTCTCCTTCACCGCGTTGCAAACGGAAGGACAAAGTGAATATAAACTGGGTGTAGGGTATAATAAACAACGGTCAGCGGGACTTACAACAAAATAACAAAAAATGCAAAAGAGGCCAAAGGACAGCTGCTGCACAACACAGCACTCTCTATATGAACGCAACAAAGGGTTTAAATCACAAATTTATAAACCGGACACCGGAACCAGTTTCAACGCCGTTGGACAATGGTCAGCAGCAACAGTAAAAAAACCATAAACACATATTTTAAATCACAGCTGTGTTTGTACAGTGAAGATTAGCAACATCGCATAGTGGTAAAACACTTTCTGGGGGAAAAATGTATTGACATTTTCAATTGTTTTTTTTTTTTTTTTTCTGTTTATTATTGAATCTTAAAGTTCATAGGATAAAGTTTTGTATGGAATAAATAGCACATCGGGCAGATGACCTTCATGCACTCTTTTGTCGAAATTTTTTATGACTATTTTGCAAGCTGAATTCCGTTGATGCAGCGTTGAATCTTCAACTCCTTCAATGCATTAAATAGTCTACTTCGCCGAAATTTCTGCTGGTACAAGTGTTCAACTATAAGGTTTTAGTCATCCAGTCCAGCGTTTCAAGCTTTCGTTTTTCGAAAACTGCGATGCGTCAACACAATTTTGATTTAATTATACCACTGTGCGATGGTGTCGTGGGTATTTCAGTGGGTTGCATTAATTTTTTGAATTAAATTAAAATTTTAGTATTTACTTGCAAAGTGTTTTCTTTTCAAGGATGATTAAGTTAAATAGCCCAGCCATATGTTTTTTTTTTTTAATGAAACAGTGCGTGATTCCTTTAAGGTACTAGTCCAAAAATAATTTTTCAAAAAATCGATTTTTTTTTTTTACAGATTTTGATTCCTTATACATTCAAGAATAACCTCCTAAAATTTTTTAAAGATATTTGAAAAAATGACAAAGTTACAGGTGTTCATCTCCCCACTTCAAGATCTTGTTATTATATATATATATATGTATATAATGTATATATGTATATATGTATATATATATATATATGTATATAATAACAAGATCTTGAAGTGGGGAGATGAACACCTGTCGACAGCTGCGAGAGCACGCTGTAGCGAAGAAATAGTCAAAAATGTGCGCGCGCAAAGAGAGCTGTAACTGTAACGGTACTTTGAAGAGGGGAACTGAAGATGTGTGATATATTCAAATAAATTTAGTTGTTGGCCCGGCTTTCTTTTTCATGCTTAGTATACTTATAAGTTGACGTGTACAATATCGCTTCATATTAAAATGGAAAAAAATGCGTATTCGAAAGGTACAAAAAAAATTCATCCTCGACAGAGAAAAAGTCAGCGAAGATCTCACGAATTTCATGGAAATCAACATACTTCCGAGCAAAGTACAGAATACACAAGTGCTTCAGCTAAAAAATTAAGTACAAGTAGTTTCAATGTAAAACTTGAAGATGGTTTTTCGTATTGTATTTTATCGTTTTCCCTCGTTTTTTCGGCTTTGACAAGTATGCTACAGTGTAAAACGTGCGGCAAAGGTATAAAATTTACCCAAACTTCAAATCGGGGTCTTGGGTTCAAAATAAACATTGAGTGCGAGTGTGGTGATAGACAAGTAAATACGTGTCCTATGATCGGAAAGGCGTTTGAAATTAATCGTCGAATTATATTTATTTTTCGATTGCTTGGTATTGGCCGCAATGGATTGGAACTCTTTTGCTCGCTCATGGATATGTCATCTTGTTTTAGAAGAAACACTTACTATTATTGATTAAACAATGTGACGATTGCTGCAAAAAGTGTGGCTGATATTTGTTTGAAAAAAGCTGGCGACGAAGAGAAGCAGAAAAATAAAGATGCTGGTATGCTCGAGAACGAGTTATGCGTTTCGGGAGACGGTACTTGGTCAAAGCGCGGTTTTAGTTCTCTAATTGGTATTGCGACTGTTATCGGAAAATATTCTGGAAAAATTCTAGATTTTTTTGTTTCTTCAAAATCATGTAAAACCTGTGAGGTAATGTTGAAAAAATTGAATTCCGTAGATTTTGATATTTGGTACGAGAGCGAGCATAAAGAAGAATGTAGTGCAAATTACAAAGGTAGTTCAGGTGGAATGGAAGTTCAAGGTATTATAGAAATTTTTAAAAATTCTATTAATTTACATAATGCTAAATATGCTTACTACATCGGAGACGGAGATTCTAAAACTTTCACAAATTTATGCGATGCTAAACCTTACGGCGAATTTACTATTCAAAAACTTGAGTGCGTCCTACATGTTGGTAAACGTATGTTTCGCCAGCTTACAGAAGTTAAAAAAACTATCACTCAAATGCGAAAAACAAAAAAATCTGAACAAAAAAAAATAGAAGAAGAGTTGAAAAAAAAAGAAGCGAACGAAAAAGTCAAAAATCCACGTAAAAAAAGAAAAACCGACGAGCCTCCACCCCCCAAACCTGTAAAAAAGCAAGAGTTGACTGGTAAAATTATCAAACAGATGTCTATTTATTATGGATTGGCTATTCAAAGACACCCAGATTCTGTAGTTGATATGAAAAATGAAATATGGGCTGGATTTTACCATAAAATTTCAACCGATGAAAATCCACAGCATGATCATTGCGATCCGGAGTGGTGTGAATTTTTGAAAGCAAAAAGAGAAGGCATTTCATATAAACATAAACCAGCTCTCAGTGAAGAAATTCAACAACTTGTGAAACCCGTATTTATAAAATTGACTGATGAAAACCTTTTAAAACGATGTTTGGGAAAAAATACGCAAAACAATAACGAGTGCTTCAATAAAACAATTTGGGCTATTATTCCCAAACATACGTTCGTCGGAAAGGATGTGACGGAATTGGCAACAAATATTGCCTTATCAGTATTCAACGAGGGTCGCATGACACTATTAAAAATGTTAGAAATCATGGGATGTACTATTGGGCGATCAGCCTTCACATACGCACAAACGAAGGATGACGAGCGTATTGAAATGGCTGAGAAGGTCGCTACCGCGGCGTCAAAGGAAGCCCGTTCGGCTAAGAAAACAGCCAAACAAGATGAAGAGGAGGCTTTAATTGAGTCAGGACTTCTGTTATATGCACCAGGAATAGCTGATTGATGTTTTGTAAGTGATCAAAGTTATTTTTTTCAAGTTATATAAAAAATGAATAAAAAAAAATTGTTTTTCGCGTTTTTCTCGAAACTACATTTTTCAAGTCGGCGTAGACTTATTCTCCGAAACTATAAGTCCGACTGTTCTAATTTTTTGCATGTAGCTTTGTTTATGTATCCCACATCGTAATCCACCAGAAAATTAAAAAAATTTGTAAAAAAAAAATTGTAATTTGATAATAAAGTCGAAAAAAAACATCAAAAAAAATTTTTTTTTTTCATATTGCCACAATTTTTTTTTTTTATCGATTTTTTATAATATTCTGGTGGATTACGGTGTCATTGACCTTCTTTTTTAAGATCCCATTTGTATTTTTTTTTTGAGACAAGCCGTTTTCAAGAACATCTCTACGCCATGGGACGATAAAATTTTTAAGAAGAAAACTTTGGCGCCCTCTATAAAATGGACTTTATAATAAAAATTAAAAAAAAAAAAATTTTTCAAAATCTTTAATTCTTTATTTATATGTACAAAAATTTTTATACAATAACTCAATAAAATGAAGGAAATAAAAAATTTTAAAAATTGTATTACTTTTTGCCATTTATTTTTGGACTAGTACCTTAACCGAAAAATATATCAGAAACTTTGTTTTCTGTTTTCATTTTAATCTAAGTTATACAGGGTGGGCGGGAATCGATAGAACACCATAAAATGTAAGAATCCTGGGACAATTCTGAACATCTTTCCTAAGTTCCATTTTTCGAAATTCGGAAAACAAACGGAATTATTTTCGCTGTTATTTTTTTTTTAAAGAGAAGAAGTCCATGGCAACAGTGATTTCATACATATTCAAATACAATCATACAAATAGTCGCTTATTTGACCCATTTCAATTTTTCACACCATCAAGTAAACTTTTTTTGAAAACAGAGCCCAATTTTATTAATTTGTGCCGGCCTAGGCCTAACAAAAAAGGCCCGAAAATTGGAGGCCCGTAAAGCACGCGAAGGTTGATTAGTGTAAACTTGGAAAAAATTCTGTTCTTACATAAAAATATGTAAAAAAATGTATAAATGTGGGGCTAAGAAAGACAATAGAGTAAGTCAAGTCATACAAATTGACTTATAAGATTCAACCAAAAACTCAAATAAGCAAATCATGTATAAATTTAGTTTTTTCTTCATTTGAAAATCATTGATTTAGCTTCATCAATAAATTGAAATTTTTTTAAATCATAAAAAATGTGTGAATATAAAATAATATGGTAGTATCGAGACAGGCCGGTCACGGGCCTCGACAAAAAATATTCGTGCGAGCCCGGGCCTTTTTTCAAGTGCTGGTTTCGGGTTCATGCCGGGTTGGGTCTCAAAAATAAGCCCCGCGCCCAGCTCTAGTTCAGAATAATCCCAAGAATCTTACATTTTCTTATAGTGATGAGGAAATAAGACTTGGTCTTGAACATCTTTCGACTTATTCCAAGACCGGGAACAATGCCACAGCAGTTTTTCAAAAGGAAATTTGGCACCTTAAAAAAGGCACTGATTTGGAAAAACTAAACTAAGCTTCTTTCAGTAGTTTTTAGTTCTGAGGTCAAGTCTAAAACCATCCAAAAATATGACGACATGAAATGAATACTGATGACGATTTTGATATTTTAAGTTTACAGGTACAGATGGGGAAACGCCGCGAGTGCCGTCAATGGGTACATACATACAGGTATCCACTCCAACTTAATGATCATTTTTAAAATCAAATCAAACTTTTTCCAAATCAAATCAAACCTTTTCCAAATCACTTGGCAACCCCTTTTACATTTTGGAAGGTGTTTGGTAGACACAATATTCATTCATATACCAAGTTTCATAACGATAGCTGCTGTAGTTACAGAGATATATAATTTAAGTTAATTCTGATCTGGAAAAAGGTTAATTTGATTGGAAAAGGTTAACTGTTCAAAAAAGTTTAATATGATTTGGAAAAGGTTTATTTAGATTTAGAAAAAATTTAATTTGATTTGAAAAAAAAATAATAATAATAATAATAATAATGATGTGGGAAAGGTGTAGCTTAGAGCGGAAAAGCTCTATTAGCATGATCTGACAATATGACCCCTACTGCTAGCCGAGGCACATAGCATAGAAACCAGTCCAAACGTTCCCGGCTGAGAAAGTGTACATTGGAGGTGGGATTCCGGGACTAGGAAAGAGTAGATCAGGCCTTAGCAAGCTAGAGCGCTGCTCGGTTCGCCCCCCTACACACGATCGTATGTCAACGTTTATTATCATGTCAAGTTGATATTTTTAGAGTTGTGGAGTTAGCTAATATGGGATCTGAAAATCGCTGGAAGCACACATATTTAACAAATAACAACGGACACTTCTACCGCACATACGAAAAATATTTTTAAAATGCAACTTTAAAAGTATTTTTTACGTCAAAATACTCATAAACACAGAGAACGGTAAGCGCAAGCTCTGAGCAAAAACAAGACGATCCCACACAATAGAACGTGGCACCTCCCATAAAAGTAAAAGTTTCAAAATGCTACACTGAAAGCGTTTTTTGAGATAGTCCGACTTAATTTCACTCAGACACTAAGAACTATAAATGCAAGCTCTGAGCAAAAACTAGACGAAATCGAACGAAAGGACGTGGAACCTCGTATTTAAGCAAAAGCTTCGAAGTGTCATACTGAAAATATTTTTTAAGATAATCCAACTAAATTTCATAGCAAAAGCTATGAATTCAGACAAGAGGTCACTTCACCTCCAGTATAAAATATATTTTCAACATACTGCAGAGCTTCAAATTTTTAGCACTGCAGATATGAAAACATAAATGTATATTTACGAAGGGTAGTTTATTGTTTTTGCAAGTTAATTCAAAGTTCCACCATTTTCATCGGGAAGTTCCTTCGACGGCCATTAAAGCTGAGACAGCATCGCTATTCCTTTTTTTTTTCTGTTATCTAAATTTAACTTGCATTTGCCATTAGGGGTACTGTCTCAAGATAAATTCCTACGAAAGAAGGATATAAAATCAAGACAAAAAAAAATCCACAGGCACATCCGCCAGCCACAGCCATGGCAAAATACTAAATAAAAAAACAGCAGCAAGAAAAAACAGCGGAGCAGAAAAAGACGAGGATCTCAACATTATGTCCTGTCCAATGCAAAACTTCGTTATGCCAAGAAAAAAGCATCATTGCAAACAAATTAAAAAGAAGAAGCAAAAAAACAAATATGAATATTATAGTCGGTCCAGTTGACTGTGACATACATAGAAGTTAGTACACACAATGAAGTGGAACCTAAGATATATGAGTAAAATGACTCCATGCATGTGTCACGATGTTGCCTGCAAGCGTTTAGTTTTAGGAAATTCACTTTTTGTGAATCGTTTATTGTATAGGTCTTGAAGGACCTTGATGACTTGGATTTTTTAGTCTCTCTCAGAAGAGTTTGAGAGAATTTTTTTTGTCGAAAAAGAGAAAAACGGAATTTTCTTTATTGCTTCCACAAGTCAATTTATTCACTAGCTAAAAAGACGTTCCACTTCGACTTACTTTACTAGGTAGAGCTTAGACGGCAGCTTTTATTTCATACAATTTTAGGCAGCTGCTGCCTCTGACTATACTTTGAAATAGTGTGTACGTTGATAGTGCGAAAGTATTTTTAAAAGTCTAACCAAAAACGATCCGAAAAAGAAAGAGATATCTGATATTTGATTTTCCAAATCAAGTTAAACATTTTTCTACAAGTAACCTTTTTCCAAATCAAATTTTACCGTTTTCCAAATCAAATTAAAATTAAAAATGTATACTTTGAATGATATATCTCTGAACCAACAGCAGCTATCCACGGTGCACTTGAACAGTCGATAGGTTTGATGAAAATGTGGAGAAAATCTGTAAATGGGGTTTCATTTGTACTAGTTTAGTGGTCTGAAAAAGGCAAACCACGAAATTGTAGCTGACCATCTCCGCAAAATATCGCAAAAATATATATCCCATATTAATTAAAAAAAATGAAGAAAAAAAACAGAACAAACAAATGTAAAAATAGTTATATTGAATGTATTTTGTAATGCTGAATCCGACTCCAGGCTTAGAATTGCTGTATCTCATACGATTTTTAAGATATCTTAGCCTAAATGAGGAAAAAATACCGTTTTTGCTATATTTTGAAGCTATATAACTAGAATATAGAACATTCATACGTAAAATCCAATACAGTATCTAAAAGTTATAATCATTCTCTTTAAAACCTAATTTAAATTATGTTGATATCTTTATTTTTCTCGGAGATATCCTAACCTAAAACGTTAAAAAAATGCTAAAAAAAATTGTTTTTACATTATTTCAGTCTACGATATTTCAGAGAAACATAAAGGTATTGACATAATTTAAATGAGGTTTTATAAATGTTCTATAGCTTCAAAATATAGCAAAAACGGTATTTTTTCCTTATTTAAGCAACAATAAGATATCTCAAAAACAGCAATTCTAAGGCCGGATTTGGAATCAGCATTGCAAAATACATTAAATATAACTATTTTTATATTTCTTTATTCTTTTTTTTTTTCTTCATTTTTTATACCCTACACCCAGGTATATTCACTTTGTCCTTCCGTTTGTAACGCAGAGAAGGAGGCTTGGCAGATATAGAAAAGTATATATATTCTTGATCAGCGTCACCTCCTGAGTCTATCCGGCTGGCTGGCTGTGTGTTGAAATACACCTTTTGGGAAAACTGAGCAAGATAATTCAATGAAATTTGGTACACTGCCTTCGTCGTCAAAGTTAGCTCGTGGGATTGAAAATAAGCAAAATCGATCAACGGACACGCCTACCGCCGATACAAAAAATATATTCAAAATGTTATTTTAGGAGTATTTTTCACGACAATGCAACCAAAAAACACATAAATACTACGAATTGTAAGCTTAAGCTCGGAAAAAAAAAACTGAGCGCATTCGGACAAGAGGACCAAATTTGACACAGACACTAAGAATTATAAAAGAAAGCTCACGGTGGTTTTTAAAAAATTTCAACTTTTTGAAATACCACCCGCGATTTTTTTCGGGGATAGTGTTGGGGGACCCTTCTAGTATCAGAATCCGGGAACCGCGAAATCGAACGTCCAGCCGTTTTTTTTTTTTTTGACATTTTAGTTTTTTTAACGATTTTTGAGAATGTCTCGGATTTATATGCATATTATGTACACATATATATGTATGTACGTACATATATATACTTGTATATGTATATATGTGTAATATATATACATGTATATATATATACATACATAC
Source organism: Calliopum simillimum (assembly GCA_951812925.1). Taxonomy (NCBI): domain Eukaryota; kingdom Metazoa; phylum Arthropoda; class Insecta; order Diptera; family Lauxaniidae; genus Calliopum; species Calliopum simillimum. The sequence continues at coordinate 4,539,659 of OX638373.1, read as the reverse complement.
ATACATACATATAAAAGGTATCGTTTCCGCACCATTTATTTAAAAAAAAAATTGGTTTTTTCGTATATAAAAAAACACAAACAAAAACCGGATACAGCAATAGTCACTCCAGATGTAATTTTTGATGCTTAATCCGAATCCGGTCTTAGAATTGCTCTATTACTTCTGGACTTTGAGATATCCTTACATAAATGTTTAAAGGACACCATTTTTTTTCCTATTTTTGAAGTTATATAACAAGATAAGGTAATATTATGCCGTAAAATCTGGTATGACAGTTAATAGCCCTAGCTTTTTTCTTGAAAACTCAATCAAACTGATAACGATATCTTTATTTTTGTCGGAGATATATTTACCTAAAAAGTTAAAAAAGTGCAAAAACACGATTTTTGGCTATATTGGATGTTATATGCAGGACACACAAAATTTTTTTGTGAGTTTCTATTACCAGAAGCATTTGGTGCTTTCTTTTGGCTTTAAATTGAGCTATCAAATGTTTATCTGCAATATTTCTCTGCAAAGTTATGTTAACTTTAAAATCACACCATGAAACTTAAAGCGAAAATCTCGGTTTTCGGCTATATTTGAGGTTGTATACAGTACGGACGAAATTCGTCTGCTCTTTTTTACCAATCGACACATTTAAAACCATTCTTTATCTTTAAAATGAGCTAACAAGTGGTCTCTTGTAATTGTTTTCTAAAAAGTTATGACTATTTTAAGACGACATGTTGCAGCAATACGTATATAAGAAATACTCGTACACTATATTTTAGTGGCACCCCTGTGAGTTTGCACTTCATAATGTAATTTTTAAATGGTCATAACTTTGTAGAGGAATATTGCATATGAACATTTAATAGCTCAATTGAAAGCCAAAAGAAAGTACTAAATGCTTCTGGTAATAGAAATTCACAGAAGAATTTTGTGTGTCCTGCATATAACATCCAATATAGCCAAAAATCGTGTTTTTCCACTTTTTTAACTTTTTAGGTAAAGATATCTCCGACAAAAATAAAGATATCGTTATCAGTTTGATTGAGTTTTCAAGAAAAAAATTAGAGCTATTAACTGCCATACCAGATTTTACGGCATAATATTACCTTATCTTGTTATATAACTTCAAAAATAGGAAAAAAAATGGTGTCCTTTAAACATTTATGTAAGGATATCTCAAAGTCCAGAAGTAATAGAGCAATTCTAAGACCGGATTCGGATTAAGCATCAAAAATTACATCTGGAGTGACTATTGCTGTATCCGGTTTTTGTTTGTGTTTTTTTATATACGAAAAAACCGATTTTTTTTAAAATAAATGGTGCGGAAACGATACCTTTTATATTTATGTATGTACGTATATATGTAAATATATATATATACATATATATATATTACACATATATACATATACAAGTATATATATGTACGTACATACATATATATGTGTACATAATATGTATATAAATCCGAGACATTCTCAAAAATCGTTAAAAAAACTAAAATGTCGAAAAAAAAAAAACGGCTGGACGTTCGATTTCGCGGTTCCCGGATTCTGATACTAGAAGGGTCCCCCAACACTATCCCCGAAAAAAATCGCGGGTGGTATTTCAAAAAGTTGAAATTTTTTAAAAACCACCGTGAGCTCTCAACAAAAATTGGGTGAAATTGGACAAGGGGGTGTGGCACCTCCCATATAAGCAAATGTTTCAAAATGCTGTACTGAAAAAGTTTTTTGAGATAATCCAACCAAATTTCACTCAAATACTCAAATGCACGCTCTAAGATGGGATATGTATTTTTGCGATATTTCGCGGAGATGATCAGCTACGATTTCGGGGTTTGCATTTTTCAGACCACTAAACTAGTACAAATGAAGTCCCATTCACAAATTTTCTCCACATTTTCCTCAAATCTATAGACTGTTCAAAAGCACTGTGTATCGTTATTAAACTTTGTACCTACACGAATAAATGTTATGTCTACCAAACACCTTCCAAAATGTGGAGGTTGATTTGATTAGGAAAAACTAAAATATGATTAAAAAGTTGATTTTGATTTGAAAAAAGATCTATTATATGATGTGGAAAAGGTTTAACCGATTAATATGGCATATAATGTGCATAACATTACTTTATGAAACTATTCCACACCTTCAAATAGCAAAAAATAATTCCAAAAGACGGTGTAGCGCAGCTTTGCCAATCTGCAGGCAGTCCAACAGCAACCTCAACTTGAAAACGACCCGTTGGTATAGCACGGGGGGCGACTTAGCTTCCATTTAAGAAAGAGCAGAAGTAGGTCGTTATAATGTGGCAGCTAGAGTTCATAATGCAATTTTTTGCTGCTGCTGTATCTTTTTTTTTCCCCTCTGCTAGAAATTCAGTCACGCAAAAATAAAAAAGAGAAAGCGCTACCGCTCGCAAGAAACGACAAAACGGAAAAAGAAAAGAAGACGATGATATACGGAAGCAACGTCATCATATCATCCTGCTTTACTGCCGCCTCCACTTCTGGTTTTACGTTTTCTATCGTTTAAGCCATCTTGCTGCTTCGACTGTGTCCTTTATCTCCTGCCAGTGCCATAGTAGGGCCTCCATTCACAAAACTCTTTCTTGCTGTTGACTCTTATTTTTGTACTTTATTTTTTTTAGCAGTACCGTTTACAGGACAGTGCTTGGGGGAGGGGGACAGTGAAACGATGGCTGCCTGTACAGAGGAACATTTTGCAATATTATTAGCATCAAAATAAAATGTTATTTATAACACTGTGCAACACAAAATTTTGAATGAGATCTTCATAACTTTTTTTGGTTCACTTTCGGTCGAAAATTCGAGGTTTGATTCGAGAGATTCGAGTATCCTTCCTCTTAAGTGGGGAAAAACATTTTTTAAAACATCTGGCGCACATGCATAAATCCTGACGACATTCGAGCCCTCATCTTCTTTATTACACTCTGCCTTGAAACTTTTCCAATTGGATCATCACTTTTGGAGATATCATATTTCGAAATAAAGCTAATTCAGACCACAAAACTGATAAAGAAAAACGGGTTACAGATTCGGTATCAGCGACTGCAAATAACCATGAAAAGTTATCGATTTTTCATTCAAATTTTTTTCTCTTTCAATTTGTTGCACTGTGTAGTCATTAATGGTGTGAAAAATCTCTTAAACAGAAAATAAAATTCGATCATTTGTAGCCATATGTCTACATAGCATTTAGTGGCTCTGTGGAGCCATGTAGACTTAATTTATAAAAAATTTTTTTAATTATTATTGTTCTTTAGAGTCTTTAAAACTCTTCTTTGTTTAAAAATTTTTAGTTTGAATCATACGCTGCGAAAATAACACTTTTTAAGTGAAGCATTTTTTAAAACCAAATTTTTTGCGGTAGAGCTTTGTTTTTTAAATTTTTTTTTTTTTTTTCAATTTACATTATACAAAATAAATTATATATTGTAATAAATAAAGAATACATGCCTTTATAATACTGTAAATATAAAAAGTTTAAAAAATACACGGATAGACTTCAGCGATTTTTAAATTTCGCATGTAGCCATATAGCAACAAGTTTTTTTAATGGTGCTTAAAATTAACCATTTTCCTTCGTTTTGAAGTATCTTTCATTTTCTTTAAACTTTCTTTTGAAGTATTATTTATTAAATGAAAATAAATACAGTCAGACATGAACACTTAGATACAAAAATCTGAAATTGAAGAAATTTTCCACAATTTTGTGTTCATGTACTATATCTGGCCTAAAAAGTTCAGATCTACAAAAATCATTGATTATAAGTTTTATTGAATAGAATTTTTTGAAGAAATCGTTTCCTTTTTGATTAAAGAATTACTAAGAATAGGATGATTTAAAATAAATGTCGAAATATTGACCAGAACTTGCACGATTTGCATCATCTCGAATAATTCTCTCAATATTGCGTTTTAAATAATTGCTTTGTGTGGCCACGCCTATGTCTATTAACCAATTTTGCTAGAAGAAAACTCCCTGCCCATTTTTGGCAACTTCGACAAAAAAATTTTATCGAGCTATCTTGAATCGTGATTTCTACAGTCGGACAGGTGGTCAGACATACAGATAGATGAACAGACGGACGGACAAATAGGCAGACCGATCTAACTATATCGACTCATGCGGTGATGCTGATCAATAAAATGCATATATACATTCTATACCTGCCACGCCTCCAAACAGAAGTACAACATGAATATACCCCGGGTGTATATGTATAATGTATAAATACATATATGTATATATTATATATATATTATTATATTCAGCACTAGATATATTTTTTGCTTATTTTAAAATCAGTTCATATATTTCTCACTATCGTAATGCATTTTAAACCAAAACAGAATAAAAAATAAAAAATTTTTAAATTTGTTTTTATTCAATATTTTCAAACCATTCTTAAAGTCGTACTTAGAAAAAAATTTTTTGATAACTTTTGATTTATTAGGCATTAAATGGCCATAAGTAAAAAAACACAAAAAATTAGATTTTTCGGATAAGAAACAAAAAAGATAGACCGAAAGGATTAATAGCAAGAACTAAAAAAGGAGTCGCCATTAAAATTTTGCTCATTGGCGAATCACTGTGTGAAGTATTTATGGTGGCAATGCTTACTACAACACAATGCTCAGTTCAGGTTTTTTCTTCTTTTTTAAGCCTTTTTTGTTTGAAAATTTTCGATGGACTCTTTTTTTACCAAACGTCGTTAGTTCTTGCGCATATAAAATGTTGTTGTTGTTTCTCCTTAACGTAGTTATGTCCTTCTCTGGTAAGTATTTCAGTTCGCCAACGTCATTTGCAGCGTTTAATACCCTACACATAAGTACAGTGTGTTACATATCTGTGGCAGTTTGACAAAACAACCTTACTCGAAATTGGCAACTTTTCAGGAGAGCTAAAAACCTACTTTGATGTGTTCTCAATTCTTTTTGTGTAGGAATTGTAACAAATGAAAAAGTTTTTTATTATAAATGAATACTAAACAAATATTTTCGATTAACTTTGTTTGCTCTAAGGTCGATAGTATTTAATAAAATTGAAATGAGATGTTATTGTCATATATTTTTGGTTTAAAAAATTCAGTTCACTTTAAAGTAGTGATTTTGTCAAATTTTTTTCCCCATTTTAACTGTGGGTTATCTCGACTTAAGATGTTTTGTGCAGAGAAAACGATTTTCTTGTGTCGACTTAAGTTGTTTTGTGAAAAGCATTTGTAAAATATTTGAGATAAGTTGCTTTGTCAAATACAATTTGAAATAAAACATCGAGATAGGTTGTTTTTCGATTCTATATCTCTGCAACTAAAAGTCATAGAGATATGATTCCAAAAGAAGCGTATTTAAATTTTATATTGTATTTATGATTAAAATCCTGGAAAATTGTCTTATTTCGAGTTAGGTTGTTTTGTCAAAAGTCCACAGATGTATTCATTGTTTGTTTTTTTTTTTCTGTAAATTTCGTTTCTTTTCTTTTCATAATAAATTTAGTGTATTTTGCTACACACACAGGCATACTTACATACATATACTGCTGATACAGCAGCTTCTTCTTCTCCAAGTTTTTCATTGTGTATTGTTACGTATATTATCACGTTTTTCCGCCACTCCAACAACTTACCGCCCAGACATGTTTACTGCTACTGATTTCTTTTTTTGAGTGTTGCTAGATAGCCAGATTTTTTAATTAATAAAAAAAAAAATTAAGAAAAGTCCCTCACTTCAAAATTAAAGCTGAAAAAACGCTAAAATTTATGCATTTAAGTATTTTTGGATTATTTTTTATTAATATTGGACCATTTAATGTAATAGTTTTGATAAATTTTTGGTTCCTGCGAAATTAAATTCCTCACTAGAAGCGTCTGCATTCTAAAAAGATACACGGCAGGGTGGAACCCATTTTAATCTAGAGATCTTCCGGTACCATCCCCTTTTTTCCATAAAATCGTATGTGGTGCCATTTTTGAGAAATCCCAATTTAAAAAACTATTTTTAATATTAGACGTAGAAACCAAAAAAACTAATACATATCAACAAACAAAAACAAAAATAGTTATTTTAAAGTTTTTTTTTCGATACTGAATCCGAATCGCGCTAGCTTTAAATGATTTGAGGTATCCTAAACCAAAAGTGTGAAAAATACGGTATTTTTAGCACTTTTAGATGGATATCTCAAAATCCAAACAAGCATCCGCAATTCTGGAGCCCGATTCAGCATCGAAAAATTAATTTGTTTTTGTTTGTTGGTTTTAGTTTTTTAGGTTTTTTTTTGTTTAATATAGAAAATTTAATTAAAATTGGGATTTCTCAAAAATGGCACCACGTACCTAAAGGTCCCCACACACCAATTCAGAAAAGACGCGAAGGTGGTTTGTTTTAAAATTAAAATCGGTTCCGTCTTACCGTGAATGCGCTTGCTCGGATGCGGCCATAGACCTATTTAGATTCATCCCGAAACCAACTCAAAAGTTAGAGGAATTCTTAAAAACGATATCTTCATAATTTTTTTTTTTTTTTTTTGTTATGAGAAAAACCAATGGATCACTTTTTGCCTAAAAAAACATGTTTTTGGGTCATAACTTTTTTTTCATTATAAAATGGATACGCAGGAGTGCTTTAGAAATAAAGATTATGTTCTTACAAAAATTTTGGCGTTTGTAAATTGATAAATCTAAGTTACTGGACCCATTCATTTTGAAGTGTTCTTTATACAAAAAAAATATTTCTTTGTGAAAAAAATTTTTTTTAACCAAAATTTTTTACACTTAAAAATACCTTTGAATTTTTTTAAAAAACCCCCCTTAGATTTTTTTTAAAAATACTTTAAATTAAACCATAATTTATAAGCTTTAAAATGATGTATGACTCAAGATGGGATTCGGACGGTACATGGGTGTTTTTGGCTTTTGAACGCCCGCTGAAGGCAAAAATCTTTTTTTAATCGAGAGGAAAGCATCTTATGTAAAAAGTGTACTAGGCAAAAAATGCTTAGAATCGTCCAAGCAATACATGTGATTTTTTTATATTTTTTGGAAAGTTAAAAATTTTTTATTTTTTTTAAGTTTTTAAAAAATTATTCAAAAAAACATACTATAAAAAAAACAATATTAATAAGATTTTTTGCCTTCAGCGGGTGTTCAAAAGCCCAAAACACCCATGTAGCGTCCGAATCCCATCTTGAGTCATACATCATTTTAAAGCTTATAAATTATGCTCTAATTTAAAGGTCTTTTAAATAAAATCAATTGGGGATTTTTTTAAAAAAATTCAAAAGTATTTTTAAGTGTAAAACATTTTTTCACCAAGAAATATTTTTTTATAAAAAGATCACTTCAAAATGAATGGGACCTGTAACTTAGATTTATAAATTTACAAACTTTAGTGTAAGCTTTAAATTTTTGAAAGAACACCCTTTTCATGAAAATGACTAAAAACACCAACTTCAACACCCTGTATCTTAACAACAAATGGTACTAGGACCAAATCGTCCCGGATTGTTGTTCTTGCACACCGGATCTACCATATTGCCAAATTTGAGCGAAATCGAAGACAAACAAATTTAAACCTGGTACACTTGGCGTGTTTTGCTTCACATTTAAGTGTAAAAAATTTTGGTGAAAAAAAATTTTTTTCACTAAATAATACTTTTTTATAAAAAGAACACTTAAAAGTGAATGGGACCAATTACTTATATACATCAATTTACAAACTTTGGTGCAAAGTATAAGTTTTTGAAAAAATACCCTTTTCATGAAAATGACTAAAAACGCCAACTTTAACACCCTGTATTTTAAGAACAAATGGCACTAGGCCCAAAACCTCCAGGCTTGTTGTTCTTGCACATCGAATCTACCATATTGTCAAATTTTTGAGCTGGTAAACTTGGCGTGGATTGCTTCATATAAAGATAATATTCTGTTCCAAAAATCGATTTTTTTACGTTTTTCAATAACGAGGTCGGAAAAACGATTTTTTTAATCAAAAGCAAGGGAACTTGCGAAAAAAGTGTGTATGGAAAAAATGCTTGGAATTGTCCAAAAAATACGTATGAATTTATTAAGAATTTTTTTAACTATTTTATAATTTTTTAGAACTTGGTCCAAAAAAAATTTAAATTCTAAAAATTCTGAAAATATTCACACCAATTCTTTGAACGATTTTAAGCATTTCAAGTCACAAAAAATTTTTTCCTAGATGCCTCGCTGCAAACTTTATTTCAAAAATTTTTTTAAAAAATAAAAAAAATAATTTCAAAAACTCTGAAAAAATTCACACGTATTTCTTGTATTCCTTGAACAATTCTAAGCAATTTTTCCCATAGACGTTAGACCGCATAATTGAAAAACGCAAAAAAATTGATTTTCGGATGCGAATATTATCTCTATGAACAAAAACAATTTATAATTTTTAAAAAAGATATAAATTTTTGTAAGAATATAGTCTTTATTTCTAAAGAACCCTTGGGCATTCATTTTGAAACGATAAAAAGTTATGATCAAAAAACATGATTTTTTAGCCAAAATAGGTCTTCAGTAGAATCAAAAGTGCTCCATGGGTTTTACTCAGAATGAAAAAAAAAAAAATGCTGCAGATATCGTTTTTAAGAGTCCTTCTAACTTTTGAGTTGGTTTCGGGATAATTTTATTTTGCTTCATACAAAATCGACCCGGTCTAATATCTACTAATGAAGTATGATAGATACTAAACATCTGCATAAATGTATAATTTTTTTTGTGACACTATTGCACTCTACTTCAGTGTAGTTCATATTCAAGTACATTGAGTATCAGAATTGAATTAATGCCGCACCCAAAAATAGTTTGTACCTTGAGTATAGTGTAATAATGATTAGGGTGTAGCACAATTCAAAAAAAATGAGTGCATCAAAAATAATCATAGATTAAGATCTTAAAACAAAGACTGAATACTTAGTTTTGGCCAAAACTCCCGAAGAGATGGCCCGCACGGTGCTTGAACGAAGGTCTAAACGACAAAAAACATTGTTTTTTCACAGTTTTTTTAACTTATCTCGAAAACCAAGAAATTATTGGTAGTAATTCATCCTAAATCTTTGAAAGGGATTAATTTTCTACAGCTTTTGTCTTTTTCTCATTGCTCTACAGTGAACTTTGCCCGATGGAAGTCCCGGAAGAAGTTCAAATTTTTTGATTCAAAAAACTGTTTTTTTTCCTATAACTCAAGATACAAGAGACGCACAAAAATTTTAGACCTCAATAAAAGTAGGAAATCTGTTTTCCTATAGTTTTGCTTTCAAATCTTTATTCCAAAAGTAAACGGTTTCCCGCTAGAGGCCGAAATTTGTTAAAAACAATTGTATATCATGAAAAAGCGACCTTTTTATGTTTTTGTTTAAAAATATACCCATAATTTTGATAAGAAACTAATGAAAAAATCAAAAGCTTTCAAACATGATCTTCAAAATGGAAATCGGATTAAAATTGCGCAAGTTATGATAATTCTTATATACTTCGTATTTTTGTAAAGGTGTGATTTTGGGTATTTTTGTTTCACATCGTATTTTGCAACCAAAATTTAAAATATGCGTGCTACATAACGTCAAAGTGTAGTAAACGGCGCATTTTTCAAGACCATGAGTGACTGTTTACCCTAAACACCGTAAGAAAAAACGGAAGGATATATAATTTGCTATATTTTGTTCCTTAAGATCTTGTTTCTACAGCTAACAGTTTGTGTACTAGAGGCCGATTTTTGTAATAAAAAAATCAAATTTTGAAAAATTTTTATTTTGAAGTGACCTTTTAATTTTTTTCCTCACAAATTTTCTCAAAATTTTGGTAAAAAACTCAAGAAAAAGTCATAAGCTTTCAAACGTGATCTTTAGAATAGAAATCGGTTGAAATTTCCGCGAGATTTGGGTGTTTATATACATATTTTCTGTGATACAAAAAAATAACAAAAATCATATCTTTACAATAAAAAAATACTCGAATATCTCTCTCTTATAACTCTTATATCTTGCGTAAATTTTAGCCGATTTCTACTTAGAAGACCACGTTCAAAAGCACTTAACTTTTTCTTTAGGTTTTTACTAAAATTTTGGGTAAATTTTGGAAATAATATATAAAAATGTTGCTTCAAAATAAAAGTTTCTGAAATTCGGTTTTTTTTTTACAAAAATCGACCTCAAGCACACAAACTGTTAGCTGTGGAAAGATGAATTTCAGGAACAAAATATAGCAAATTATATTTTCTACAGTTTTTTGGGATATAATTGTGCACATTTTTTACGATTTTTAGGGTATACAGTCTCTCATATCGGCTGAAATTTGCAAGGAAACCACAGACTGATTTTCACGTTCTTGGTCTTGAAAAATGCGCCGTTTATTACACTTTGACGTTATGTAGCAGGTATAAAAAAATTTGAAGTTTTGGTTGCAAAACACGCTGTGAAACAAAAATACCCAAAACCACACCTTTACAAAAAATATGAAGTGTATAAGAATTGCCATATCTCGCGTATTTTTGATCCGATTTCAATTTTGAAGACTATGTTTGAAAGGTTTTGATTTTTGATGATTGAGTACATTTTAAAACAAAAACATAAAAAGGTTGCTTTTTCATGATATACAATTGTTTTTAACAAATTTCGGCCTCTAGCGGGAAACCGTTTACTTTTGGATTAAGATTTGAAAGCAAAACTATAGGAAAACAGATTTCCTACTTTTATTGAGGTCTAAAATTTTTGTGCGTCTCTTGTATCTTGAGTTATAGGAAAACAACCGTGTTTTGAATCAAAAAATTTTAACTTCTTCCGGGACTTTCATAGTGCAAAGTTCACTGTAGAGCAATGAGAAAAAGACAAAAGCTGTAGAAAATTAATCCCTTTCAAAGATTTAGGATGAATTACTAGCAATAGTTTCGTGGTTTTCAAGATAAGTAAAAAAAACCGTGAAAAAACAATGATTTTGTCGTTTAGACCTTCATTCAAGCTCCGGGCGGGCCATCTTTTCGAAGGTTTTGACCGAAACTTAGTATGCAGTCTTTGTTATAAGGCCTGTTTCTAAGATAATCTTGATGCACGCTTTAATTTTCCCATTATTTCGAGAAAGTGTAGCACCCTATTAATGATGTACACTGAAGTGAGTGTAGTAGTTTCATCGAATGTACCCATCAGCATTTTTTTCAACGCAAGTGACTAAAATTAATACTTTTAAGCTGAAGTGAGTGCAGTAGTGTCCACACTTGTCCTGAACGAAAAATAAAGCGTTCCCACCTCGCACCTCGACTCTTAAGAACATGTTTAATCAGAATACAATGTTAACAAAATCGCATCTCACTCATCCTTCTCACGATTTTCTATGGGGATTATCGTTAATAAATATTCCTGACTGCAATACAAAATGCACAATAGTATAGAAAAATTCCCCGGGAATAATAATATGTAAACGATAACCCACCATATCTTTTATATTGCGGCACTATCTCCATATATCCGTAAAAAAATTAAGAAAAAAATACAACAAGCAAAAATAACAGTAGTCATTTTCGATGTACATATTTTGCAATGTTGAGTTCGCATCTGGCATCAGAGTTACTATATCTCGTCTGGTTTTTGAGATATTTGAGACTAAAAAAAAAACAGCGTTTTTTGCAATATTTGAGATTATTTAACAAAACAAGTTAGGAACTTTGCAAAAATTAAGAAAAGAGTATTTTTCTAAACAGAACTTAGATAAATGAGACCGTTTGAAAGAGCATACAGTTTTTTATAAAAAAAGTCCATAATAATGTTTTTCGTGAAGATGCCATTTCATTAGTTTTTTAGTTTTCATACCCTACGCCTACTTAGCTATACCCTACACCTAGGATATATTCACTTTGTCCTTCCCTTTGTAACGCAGAGAAGGAGGCGTGGCAGATATATACAGTGAGTCACATATGTATTTTGCATACAAAAAATATTCAAAAATTCGAATTAATACTCAATATTTAGCCGTTTCATTCTTGGAAAAGTAATATTTTTTTTACAAACTTCGAATCATTGGAACGTTAACTATGATACCACTTCATAAAAAATAAAAATAATGCGTTCTAATCCCCTAAAAAGCAAAGAAATGATTTATTCATCTTTTTTATAAGTTCACAAAAGTATTTTGCTTTTTAGTAATATTTTACTTTGAGATTATTTATCAAGTAAAACAGGCTTTTTTAATAATAACCATGGTAGCCATTATTTGAAGAGACATCATATAAACATCTTTGCGAGGATTCCATCCCTTTACGACATTTTCAGTCGGTGTTTTTTCCCATTTTTCTTGCAGTACTTGTATGAGCACATTTTTTTGATAAAATATGGTATTTTTTGACCTTTCCACTATATAAGGCCAAAAAATTTCTATTGGATTCGAAAAAGAATATCGCGGTGGTGTTTTAATCTCTTTGTTGTTTTACAGAAGTGTCCCAGGATGTGTATTTAGGGTCATTGTCTTTTGAAAATAAGAAGTCATCTTGTGGTAAACCCATTTTTTAAGTACTGGGTGCAAATTTTTTTTGTCAAATGGGACTGATATTCATGTCTATTCATATTGCCACCGATAAGTTTAAGTTTCCCCATTCTATGAGCCAAGAACAGCCCACGACACACCATCATGTAAAATTGTTGCTTTAAAGTTATAGAAGTTAAGGATTTTATTTGCTATATGCCAGACCATGCGGCGTCCATCGGATCCGAAAATATTATTTTTGCTTTCTATTGGATCCAATAATATAATATTTGCTTTCCATTGGAACAATAGACGCCGTGTGGTCTGGCTTAAGGCAAATAAAACCCTTAACTTTTATAACTTTAAAGCAACAATTTTACATGATAGTGTGTCGTGGGCTGTTCTTGGCTCATAGAATGGGGAAACTTAAACTTATCGGTGGCAATATGGATAGACATGAATATCAGTCCCATTTAACAAAAAAATTTTGCACCCAGTACTTAAAAAATGGGTTTACCACAAGATGACTTCTTATTTTCAAAAGACAAAGACCCTGAATACACATCCTGGGACACTTCTGTACAACAACAAAGAGGTTAAAACACCACCGCGATATTCTTTTTCGAATCCAATAGAAATTTTTTGGCCTTATATAGTGGAAGGGTCAAAAAATACCATATTTTATCAAAAAAATGTGCTCATACAAGTACTGCAAGAAAAATGGGAAAAAACACCGACTGAAAATGTCGTAAAGGGATGGAATCCGCGCAAGGATGTTTATATGATGTCTCTTCAAATAATGGCTACCATGGTTATTATTAAAAAAGCCTGTTTTACTTGATAAATAATCTCAAAGTAAAATATTACTAAAAAGCAAAATACTTTTGTGAACTTATAAAAAAGATGAATAAATCATTTCTTTGCTTTTTAGGGGATTAGAACGCATTATTTTAATTTTTTTATGAAGTGGTGTCATAGTTAACATTCCAATGACTAGAAGTTTGTAAAAAAAATATTACTTTTCCAAGAATGAAACGGCTAAAAATTGAGTATTAATTCGAATTTTTGAATATTTTTTGTATGCAAAATACATATGTGACTCACTGTAGGTGTGCGTGAAAATAAATTTTTTGGAAAAATTAAGCAAGATAATTTAAAGGAATAAAGTACAATGCCTTGATCGTCAAAGTTAGCTCGTGGGATTGAAAACGAGTGAAATCGGTCAACGGACACGCCTACCGCCCATACAAAAAAACATATGCACAAAATGCAACTTTAGGAGTATTTTTCACGACAATGCAACCAAAATACACATAAAAACTATGAATTGTAAGCGCAAGCTCTGAGAAAAAAGTGGGCAAATTTGGCCAAGAGGGCGTGGCCACTCCCATAAAAGCTTCCAAACGCTATACTGAAAGCGTTTTTTGAGATAATCGAATTAAATTTTACTTAGACTTAAAAAGCTATAAATGCGAGCTCTCAGAAAAAACTGGGTGAACTCGGACAAGAGGGCGTGGTACCTTCCATATATGCAAAAGATTCAAAATGCTATACTGGAAGAGTTTTTTGAGATAAGCCAACTAAATTTCACTCAAATACTAAGGACTATAAATGCACGCTCTGAGCTAAAACCAGACAAGCTCAGACAAGAGGGCGTGGCAACTCCCATATAAGCAATAACTTCAAAACGCTATGCAGAGAACGTTGTTGGAGATAATCTACCAAATTGCACTCAGACACTAAGAACTGTAAATGCAAGCTCTTAGCAAAAACTGGGTGAACTCGGACAAGAAGGCATGGCACCTCCCATATAAGCAAAAATTGCAAAATACTGCAGTGTAGGGTATTTAATTTAACGAAAAAAATTATTGTGGTGTTTCTTATGAAAAATTTCAAGGCCTTTCCAATGGTATTAAAACTATTCATTTAAGTTTTCGCTTTCACACGATATGCAAAACAATTTAAAAAAGTACTTTTTCCCGATGCGCCACCAGTAAATATTAATATTATGAACTCTCTTTGCACGACAATGATAATTTTCTATTCTATCAACAATAAAATCTGTTTGAAAGCAAAAAGGAAACAAACACAAAAATTTGAAGCAGTCTATGTAGTGTTCACCCTCTTCCAAGCATTTCGTTGAGTAATGCAAAGAAAATTAAAATGTCTGCAACATGGAAAAATAAAGCAAAATGGAAAAAAGTATGAAGAAATCGAAATCTTTTTTTCTCTATTTCGTTGCATATTTCTTTTGCAAGACATTAAAAAATGCAAAAAGTTTGAGTTTAATTGTAAAAGTCAGCGACCTTTTTTTCCGGAGATGGAGATTTTATAAAAAAAGGAGTGCTGTCTGCATACTTTAGGATTTCTAACAATCATTTCTCTGATATTTCTATGCAGAAATTAGAGAAATCTTATTTCCATTGGTATATACAAGGCAACAGAGGAACAAAAGTCCCCTCTGGAGTAAGGAATTCAAGAATCCTGAAAATCAAAAAGATACGAAAATCTACCTTCTAATTCTAACTCACAAGGAAGTTGTCATGTTCAGCATGATAACTTACATCAAAAACGATGTGAATTTTCTGTAAACTACATAGTCACGGTGGTTTTTAAAAAATTTCAACATTTTGAAATACCACCCGCGATTTTTTTCGGGGGTATTGTTGGGGGACCATTCTAGTATCAGAATCCGGGATCCGCGAAATCGAACGTCCAGCCGTTTTTTTTTCTTTCGACATTTTAGTTTTTTTAACGATTTTTGAGAATGTCTCGGATTTATATACATATTATGTACACATATATATGTATGTACGTACATATATATACTTGTATATGTATATATGTGTAATATATATATATGTATATATATATACATACATGCATACATACATATAAAAGGTATCGTTTCCGCACCATTTATTTTTAAAAAAAATCGGTTTTTTCGTATATAAAAAACACAAACAAAAACCGGATACAGCAATAGTCACTCCAGATGTGATTTTTGATGCTTATTACGAATCCGGTCTTAGAATTGCTCTATTACTTCTGGACTTTGAGATATCCTTACATATATGTATAAAGGACACCACTTTTTTTTCCTATTTTTGAAGTTATATAACAAGATAAGATAATATTATGCCGTAAAATCTGGTATGACAGTTAATAGCCCTAGCTTTTTTCTTGAAAACCCAATCAAACCGATAACGATATCTTTTTTTTTGTCGGAGATATCTTTACCTAAAAAGTTAAAAAAGTGCAAAAACACGATTTTTGGCTATATTGGATGTTATATGCAGGACACACAAAATTCTTCTGTGAATTTCTATTACCAGAAGCATTTAGTGCTTTCTTTTGGCTTTCAATTGAGCTATTAAATGTTCATCTGCATTATTTCTCTGCTAAGTTATGTTAACTTTAAAATCACACCATGAAACTTAAAGCGAAAAATCTCGGTTTTCGGCTATATTTGAGGTTGTATACAGTACGGACGAAATTTTTCTGATCTTTTTTACCAACCGAAGCATTTAAAACCATTCTTTATCTTCAAAATGAGCTAACAAGTGGTCTCTTGTAATAGTTTTCTTAAAAGTTATGACTATTTTAAGACGACATGTTGCAGCAATACGTATATAAGAAATACTCGTACACTATATTTTAGTGGCACCCCTGTGAGTTTGCACTTCATAATGTAATTTTTAAATGGTCATAACTTTGTAGAGGAATATTGCAGATGAACATTTAATAGCTCAATTGAAAGCCAAAAGAAAGTACTAAAAGCTTCTGGTAATAGAAATTCACAGAAGAATTTTGTGTGTCCTGCATATAACATCCAGTATAGCCAAAAATCGTGTTTTTGCACTTTTTTAACTTTTTAGGTAAAGATATCTCCGACAAAAATAAAGATATCGTTATCGGTTTGATTGAGTTTTCAAGGAAAAAGCTAGGGCTATTAACTGTCATACCAGATTTTACGGCATAATATTACCTTATCTTGTTATATAACTTCAAAAATAGGAAAAAACGTGGTGTCCTTTAAACATTTATGTAAGGATATCTCAAATTCCAGACGTAATAGAGCAATTCTAATACCGGAATCCGATTAAGCATCAAAAATCACATCTGGAATGACTATTTTTGTTTCCGGTTTTTGTTTGTGTTTTTTTATATACGAAAAAACCGATTTTTTTTAAAAATAAATGGTGCGGAAACGATACCTTTTATATGTATTTATGTATGTATGTATATATATATACATATATAAATATTACACATATATACATATACAAGTATATATATGTACGTACATACATATATATGTGTACATAATATGTATATAAATCCGAGACATTCTCAAAAATCGTTAAAAAAACTAAAATGTCGAAAAAAAAAAAACGGCTGGACGTTCGATTTCGCGGTTCCCGGATTCTGATACTAGAAGGGTCCCCCAACACTATCCCCAAAAAAAATCGCGGGTGGTATTTCAAAAAGTTGAAATTTTTTAAAAACCACCGTGTAGTGTAATTACTTTTTTGTTTTTAAAATAATTTTGACTGACAGCAAAATGGGCAAGACTTTTTTCATATAAGAAAATTTCTTGGCTAAAATGGTAAAATAAAAGACGAATTTGCGTACATCTTGTTGTTGAAGCGGTGTTACATTATTTTTCTTAACATATGCAAGGATGTCGAAAAAATGTTTCAACCCTCATGTCGCATCATTTGGAAAATTTTTATATATTCTTGTACGTGATACATTACAAACAATTAAAAACAAAAAATAAGAAAATCACTCGGCGCTTTTTATTATATCAAATTTTCCGTTTTCGGCTGAATTCAGTTTTATCAACACTAACCTGAAAAAACTAAAATCAATAAAAAATTACACGAATAATAATTTTTCCCTAATTTTCGAGCATTTTTAGGTTAAGATATCTTAAAATTTTCAGACCAAGGTCTTTTTGTACTTTTTTAAAATGGGCCGGTCAAAGAAAAACAAAGATGCACGAATGCAAAGTGGCCGCTTAGCAGGCTGAGTACCTAAGGAAAATAATCTTAGCCCTGTTTGGTAAAACATAGTTGACAGACTTTGTTATAAAATCAAAACTCATTTTAACTTTAATTTAAATGCTGTTAATTTAATATCACACTACTAAGGAGGAAAAATTTAACGGGTGGAAATATCGAATAGTTGCTCATCCCTTAAAGTTATTAGCTCTGGAGTAACTCAGGTATCTATCTTAGGTCCCTCACTTTTCTCTATGTTCATTAACGACATTTTTTCGACTTTGAAATACTCAATAGTACACGCCTACGCTGATGACATTCAAATTTATCTCTTTAGACCTATAGGACTTATTGAAGACTTGAATTACCGACTGAACTCTTACTTATTAGCACTGAACCGATGGGCTGCAACCAACTTGCTACTTATTAATCCCACAAAATCTAAAGTGCTCCCAATTGCATGATTTGAAAAAACCTTATATCTATTTCGCCCTGGTATATATCCAATTATATACTTTTAGTAAATTAAAAGCCTTGGTTTCATTTTTAACTCTAAACTTACTTTTACAGACCACATAAATACTACAATAAGCAAAAAATATACGGGACCTTACGCTATTTACGCACTTCAGTAGACTTTACCAGTTTCGGAACTAGGCGCAGACTTGTAGTACAATTGATTATGACTCATATAGTATAACTTACTTTGACGTTGTTTGTAGTAGGCTATACTTTCAGTACCAGCAAACAATTCTTGTAGCTTTTAACAATGCGGCTAGATATCCCGACTAGAAATTTGCTTAGGCATGCCTAAAAATGCATTAGACCCAAATTAGGAATGCCCAATACTTGCCTAGTTAAGTAGGCTTAAGGTTTACCCAAATTAAGTTTGCCTAACGAACGCCTATGGTTATCTATACATTAACACGCACGACAAAAACTTGTCCATCTGTTTTTTCTATGTTAGGAATGCAGTACTACTTAAAATTATACACCATTAGGAAGGTATTTGTGTATAGATATGCACAAAGTTAAAGTTATGGTAATATTTTGACTTTAAGCCAGGTAAAATTATATACAAATTTTTCAAAATCAACAACAACAAAATACACGGTCACACAGAGCTGAAAAAAGGATAAAGCATAGCACTGACTTCACGTTTTTTGTTTTGTTTATATTTTGCTTCAATTATGCCAGGGATGATAAAAGAGCTTTTCTATTTTGTACCAAATAGTAAGAAAAAAGTACTAAAAGTGTCCAAAAAGAACCAAAATTATTTGATACATCTGTGGTCGAATTTTGACCACTGGGCGATTCTAGTAGTGATAAACGAACAATTGCCGAATTGCGTTTGCCTAAAGAAAAACTAATTTGGTGGTCATAGTAATAAATGAACAGTTGCCTAGTTTCGGAATACCTAACAATTGCCTAAACTATAAAATTGGAGCAACCTACATACATAGTTGTAGTATTGAGGTAGCGATATAATTCAGCTGATTAACAATTGTTTAAAATTTAAATGCAAAAACAAAACATTTCAATAAATTATGTACTAAAAAAAGACTATTTTTCGTTTGAATGATCTGATTGTTATTAGTTAGGCGGAAATTAGGGCCCAATTGGTCTCGTCAACCATAACGTTAGGACAAAGTGCACAAGCCCAACGATGGCCTAGTTTGCTAAGCCTCAAATTTTCCTAATAACGAATGCCTGCCTAATTAGGCCGGTATTAGGCATTCCTCGTTGGGAAAATATGGGGAACACCGTTACGTCTTATATTAGGGCCGCGTTAGGCTGTCGTGTTCAGCCTTAACGTTCTGCTTAGGCAAAACCAATGGGGCCCTAATTGCCGCCAAACAAAAATTTCTAGTCTGGATGTTTACGGTATCTCTAGATTTGAGCATATTTCCGCAATAAGTAAAGGAATTCTTGGCTGCGGTTTCTTGGAGTATCTAGATATTCGCAACATTATGTTCATTTAAAAACTAGTCCATACTCAAAAACCTGAATAAGTGTTTGAAAAAATTTCATTGTTTCTAGGTAAAACTACCTGAATAGCTCTAGATTATTTTTTTAAGCACCATTAGACTAAGGAATTCATTACCCATTAATATCAGACAAATTGCCTTAAGGAACAGTTTCAAACATGCCTTAAATAACTACTTCTTGTACTCTCGCTAACTTTTTTCTAACTTTCCACTATCTTTTTTATATAAGTTTTTATACTCTTTTTGTCTTCACTTTTTTTTCTCCAATTTTGTTTATCTAATTCCACTAGTTTACAAATGATTAAAATTTTTTTTCCCAGCGAATGCCGTTACTCATTTTATATGGAAAATGGGCTGCTGATTCCGAAAATCGCATTTTTTTTTTTTTATTTCATGTCGTTTTCGAGATATCGGTCATTTTCGGTTTTTGGACCAAAAAAAAAAGATAGTTCCACTTAAATACAAATATCTCAAGAACCAATGTTTGTATTCAAACAAATAATATGTCATATTAAAGGTAATTAAATTACCTACAAATGATACTCACGTCACTTTTTGGCTGGTTTGTTAGTTTCGATGAAATAAATTGATTTCTGAAAAAAAGAGTATATTTTTCCGAAAAAATTACAAAAATGTCTAAATCAACTGCAGATTTTTACAAGAAAAAAAAATTTTAAAAATCATTTTGTCTTTTTATATCATAGTCTATAAATTTGTTAGGCAAATAAAATACCATTTAAGAAAATCGATGGAAAAATGCAAAAGTTGTATACAATTCATTGATAAGTTACCAAAATGCGTTTTTCCCTATTTTTCCGTTCTTTTGTAATAAACTGTTCGAAAATTTGAAACTTTTTGTAAAAGAAATTAGAAAATACAAAAAATTCTTAAAGAAGGCATTAAAAGAAAATACCCGTGCCTCGCCGCTTTTCTCTAGCACGTCAGATTTTTTTTTAATCGATTTTTGAAGTTTTTTAATCCACTGTACATGAAAAAACAGAAATAACGCATTCTTGTGTTAAATCGATGAATTTAACTATATGATCCTTACATCTGAGGTGTATCATGTCTTCAGCAAACTTATGCAGGATACTACGCGGAATATTTTTGTAGACAATTTTAACCCTCTCAAACCCCCACATGTAGGTCAAAATGACCTTCATGTGGGGGTCAAAATGACCCACATGTGAGGGTTTTAGAGGGTTAAAATTTTCTACAAAAATATTCCTCGCAGTATCCTGCATAAGTTTACTGAACACATAATACACCTCAGATGTAAGGATCATATAGTTAAATTCATCGATTTAACACAAGAATGCGTTATTTCTGTTTTTTCATGTACAGTGGATTAAAAAACTTCAAAAATCGATTAAAAAAAAATCTGACGTGCTAGAGAAAAGCGGCGAGGCACGGGTATTTCCTTTTAATGCCTTCTTTAAGAATTTTTTGTATTTTCTAATTTCTTTTACAAAAAGTTTCAAATTTTCGAACAGTTTATTACAAAAAAACGGAAAAATAGGGAAAAACGCATTTTGGTAACTTATCAATGAATTGTATACAACTTTTGCATTTTTCCATCGATTTTCCTAAATAATATCTTATTTTCTTCACAAATATATAGTCTATGATACAAAAAAAAAATATTATAAAAAAGTTTTGTCTTCTTGTATAAATTTGAAGTTGAATTTGATTTTTTCTTAATTTTTTCGAAAAACAAAATTTTTTTTTTTAGAATTCAATTTATTTCACCGAAACTAACGAACCAACCAAAAATTGATGTGGGTATCATTTGTAGGTAATTTAATTACCTTTAATATGACATATTATTTGTTTAAATACAAACATTGGTTCTTGAGATATTAGTATTTTAATGGAACTATTTTTTTTTTTTTGGTCCGAAAACCGAAAATGACCGATATCTCGAAAACGACACGAAATAAAAAAAAAAAAAATGCGATTTTCGGAATCAGCAGCCCATTTTCCATATAAAATGAGTAACGGCATTCGCTGGGAATTTTGACTGTAAACTAGTGTTCTTAGTTAATAATTATTATCTATGTGCTTAATTATTTTTAGGTTATTTTATTTGTTGCTATATATTTTTATTCACCATATTTTTTTTATGTAAACTCAATAAGTTCAGATTATATTTAACTTGTCCACAAATATATACATATTATTGATATACTCTAAAAGACTGTTCGAACCTGAAATGAAATGTTTATAATAATAATAATTACGGACCTCATTTCTAGTGCAAAATGTACGCAAGCATACTCAAAATTGAGTTTAATCCACCATTAAGACTTTATTTTTGAAGATAGACATGCCAGTAGACTGAGGATTTGGTATTTTAAAGTTAACTTTTTGTATGAATTATCTTTTGGATCGAGCTAATTTTCAGTATCATACTAGAAACAATTTAGATGTTCCTAAAGCAATGTATTATGTTTACAAAAAATGTATTGTACAAAATAAGGTGAGCCACAAAATATTCCCATATGTTCATTATTATTCTAACTGTGTTGTAATAACGTTGCAAAAAGACGTATGAGTAACATTTATTTCGTGATTTTGAAATGTCTACGAGAAATTTTCGGTCCCCCTCCGAAAAAACATCCTATCTACGCCCCTGTTATGAAAGATACTCTCGTCTTTGGTAATAAGATTGCTATCAGCATCCACATAATCATCTCTCTTTCCATTTTGAAACTTGCGACAAGATCAAGCCATTGTTAGCCAAGCTTAAAGTTTGGTTTGCATAAAAAATCCGAAATAACCAACTACATACCATTGAAGAACAGTTCGAATTAGGAGTTAAAAACTTACCTAAGGTAACTATTCTAAAAATAACAAGAAGGCTGCTACACCGAGAAAAAAAGTGCGCTTTAAAATTAAAGTACCTGGAGACCGATCCCTGCTCGGTCGACAATCTGATTTTATTATTTTAGTCGATGTTTTTATTCATATCTATTTTTTGTTATGAAACTTGTATCTTTTCACCTCTAATGGTCATGCATAGTGATGAGCAAAATTAGCCTTGATGATTTGCGAGACCAAGACCAAGATGCTGATATTTTTGCAAGACCAACAAAGACTGCTATGGTCTTGATCTTGCTCACGATAATTGTCAAGACCAAGACTGCTTTTCAGTCTTGCTAATTTATAGTTAAAATTTGTTTCACGCCCGTTTTGAAGATAAAATCATCTCTCGATTTGAATTTTGGCATCTTAAAAACCCAGTTGCTTTGGAAAAATATGGTTTTGCAATTTTGAATACTCATTATCTCAGAAAATTTTTTCAAGACCAAGACTTAATGAGTAAGGTCAAGACAAAGACCAATACTCAATATCAAAACCAAGACCAAGACCAAGACTTAATGTGCAAGAACAAGATCAAGACTGCTATGGTCTTGGTCTTGGTTTGCTCATCACTAGTCATGCTTTCAAAATGATAAATAAACCGATGAGAATAATAATAAGAAAAAACTCGGAAAGTATCAAATGTTATAGAAAAATATTAAAAACACAAATTTTTTTTTGGTGAAATAATAGTCTAAGATCCGGCAGTAAAAAACCGTATCGATCGAGTTTTTAGTTAAAACCTAATTTTTACATATATTTAGGAATGGTGGAATATATTTTTGCTGGGTTGCCTCTCAAAATGTGGCCGCAAGTATTATCAAATTGCGATAACTTATGAACCGTGAGTCTCACGGGGAAAAGTGTCAAAATCTTTTTTATCAAGAGTCATACACTAATAATAATTTTCATTATATGTTAAAAAAAATTTACCGTTTAAGAATTATTTATTAAAAACCGATTTTGTTTACGCAATAAACAATAAACCTTAAGAAAATCAGTTTTTAATAAATAACTCCTAAATGGTAAATTTTTTTTACATATAATGAAAATCACTTGTAGAGCATGTGACTCTCCATAAAAAAGATCTGGGTACTTTTTCTCGTGCGACTCACGGTTCATAAGTTATCGCAATTTGATAATACTTGCGGCCACATTTTGATAGGCAACCCGCCAAAAATATATTCCCCCATTCATAAATATATGTAAAAACTAGATTTTAACTAGAAACTCGATCGATACGTTTTTTTACTGCCGGATCTCGTACTATATTATAATATATATATAATGAGAGTTCTGCTGATGAAGACGGATTCAGCGTCAAAAAGTTCATAAGACTGCATCTATTTCGCCAATATTAGACCTAAGCTAGAGTACAATTCGCACATTTGTGCCGGGGCTCCAAAAACTACTTTGGAGCTGCTAGACAGAGTTCAACGTCGTGCGATAAAGTTGATTGGGGATGCGGTTGTTGTATCCTCTGTTGACTCTCTTGAACACCGTCATAACGTTGGGTGTGTTACCCTTTTTTATAGATATTATCATGGGATGTGCTCAAGAGAAATTTATGGGCTGGTTCCGTCAGTTCGTATATTTTCTCGCAGCACTCTGGCGTCTCATCAGGCCCATTCCTATTGCGTTGCAACGGTGTTTAACAGAACATCGCACTATCGTGGTAATTCGTTCTTTGGTCGCACGATCAAGTTGTGGAATAATCTCCCTGCGAGCATTTTTCCCGGCAGCTGTGACATCGGTTAATTCAAGGAAAATGTTCATCGACACTACTCCTCTTTTCCCCCATCCCTCTAACTCATTTCCTTTTCTGCAAATCAACACGGTGCATTGCATTTATAGGGGCTATCCCCTGAGCGTTGGTATAAGTATAAAAAAAAAAAAAATTATAAGATTTAAAAAGTTAATTTTTTTTGTGCCTGAGTTATTAACCAAAATTTTAATTTTGATAAAAAGTGGGCGTGGCAATTATTGAACAAAGCCTACTTCTCGTTATGCTTCAGATACTCATGATCAGATCCGCATACCAAATTTCATCAAAATATGTTGTTCTATTTGCAAGAAATGGCATTTAATGTGTTTTACTTGTATGGGAGGTTCCACGCGCACCGACGATATTTTACCACTTTCAGGTAATACGTGCTTGCTAGCAGAAAGACTCCCCACAGTTAAATTTAGAAAGATTACTTAAGTGGTTTTCTTTTTATAGCGTATTATATTTTTGTGGGCGGTGCCACACCCTTCAACGAATTTTCCCAATATAGCGACAATCACATACTATTTCTTGTTTGCAGTGGTAACATCTGCTAAATTTTCATTAAAATTGTTGGAGTCATTTTCGAGTAATATTGAATCAAAATTTTCAATGGATAAAAAAGAGGCTTGGTACTTTTTCGATACCGTCGACTTTTCGGTTATTACAAGGCATTAATAAGCAGTACCTACATACCAAATTTCATTAAAATATCTTGTAGAATTTGCGAGAAATAGCATTTAACGTATTTTGCTTGTATGGGAGGTTCCACGCGCAACGGCGATATTTCGCCCACTTTCAAGTCGTAGGTGCTTAATAGCAAGTAGACTCCCTAAAATTAAATTCAGAATTTTTGCATTATTAGTTTTCTTTTTATACCGTTTTATATTTTTGTGGGCGGTACCCCGCCCTTCAACGAGTTTTTCCAGTATAATGGCGTATCACATAATAATTCTTGTTTGCAGAGGTAACATCTCCTCAATTTTCATTAAAATTGTTGGAGTCGTTTTCGAGTAATATTTTATCAAAATGTTCAAGTGGGCGTGGCACTTCTTCGATCCCACCCACTTTTTGTCTGTTACAAGGTATTATTAAGCCGTGTCCGCTCACTAATTGAGTTGTAAGAGTTATGCACCCCACGTTACGTCGGTGATCATGGGTGTCAATTGTTGATATAATATTTATGTCACCAATTAGCTTAAACACACATCGCTGAACTCGGTCTAGCAGCTCTAAAGATGTTTTTGAAGCCCCGGCCCAAATGTGTGAATTGTATTCTAGTTTCAGACGAATATAGGTGAAGTAGATATTACGAAGATCAACAGGAGTGAAGTATTTCTTACACCGTTTCAAAAAACCTATGCACTTGGCCGCTTCTTTCGACACATGAAACACACGATCAGTCCATCTCAAATCCGATTGAATTGTGGAAAGAGGCACAATTGATGGTCTGAAAATATGTTATATATGTGACCGTCCAGTGGAAAAGGCACCTTATATTCACAAAACAAAAAACCGTTTTATTGCATTTTCTAAAGATACATACAATTTTAAATAAAATGACACCTCGATCACTGGAAAATTCCAAAAATTGACTGAGTTGTGGCATTTTGGATTTGTAAAATGAAAAACTCAAGTTTGTAGATATTGAAGTTCAAAGTTTACCAATTGACAAATTTTACAGTGTAGAGGTTTGGTAAGACCGCTTCTATTGGTATTTGTAGTTTGATAATCGACCTCAAATCAGTTGTAAAATGTTCAGAATATTTTTAAGCACTGAACTCCACCTTAAACTGAAAACCGGTAAAATTTACGCTATCTTTAATCTTTGCTGTACTGCTAAATTTTGTAAGTGAAGATAATATTCCTTTTCCACACTTATACATTTTGCAAGTAATTACTAATAAAAACTTATTTCATAATAAGTAAATATCTATAATACTCTAAAAATACATATTTTTTTAATTATAAAATGTGTGTATTTTAAAATTTAAGGTAAGTCATTTTAATTAAAATGGGCTTGAAAGTGTTAACTTTAAATGGTAATGCAAGCTTTTTTGATTTGGGTTTGAAAATGCATACTCCTAAGTTGAAAATATTCACTTTTAATTTGAATGAAAATGTTTGAGTTTTAAAGTGTATACTTTAAATTTTAATACAAAAATTTTTAAACTGGGTATAAAATTGTTCACTTTTGAATTAAATGTGTTCACTTTTATTTTAAATGCGCACATTAAAAATTAAAATTTTCATTTTTATATTCAAAGTATTCAATTTAATTATAAAAATTAAAAGTTTTAACTTTAAAATCAAAAATTTTTCAATACGGTGCCCTTTCAAACATGAAAATTTTTAAAGTAAAAGTGGCTTGTACTGAGTTTAAAGTGTTTGTTTTCTGAGTGTAGATAATCTAGAATGTTCGTTGCGCATAAAGGAGAGTTTTGCAAAACCAGAATTTTTTTTTTTTTTTAAGCTATGCCAGGCACGTTTTATAATTTAACCACCACCAATAAAAGTTTCCTCCGTTGCACTCAATATTTTGCCAAGGCGCACTATAGGGCCAAAGTACTCTGAGCGTCTCATAAATACATTTTCCAAAATTAAGATTTTAATATTAAAATAGTTAGAAAAATGTCCAAGGTGCACCAATAGCGTAGCCAGATAGGGGCATGAAGAAAGCTGCTCCTCCCTAGAGCTTACCGTAAGCAGGGGTGACTTTGATACAAAAACATATAGTTTTCAAGCTTAGGAGCTTATAATTTCCACAATTTTAATAAAGTTAATGGTTTCATTGCTCTAAATTTTTCATGGGGGTTTCAGCATTAATTTCATGGTATAAAATTTTTACGACGTAATTACAGTTATTTTAAAATAATATTGTTGTAAGTAGTTTAAAGTCACCTCAAGGGTGGGGTTACTTTAACCGAAAAATTTCATTTATTGATTTTACACTCCATACCTTTTACGATGCAAAATCAGAGCATCAGATTTTGTTAACTTAAGTTTTCTCAACGTGTTGGTGTATTTGTATAGGCAATCGGCATAGGTTATGGGATGTTTCCAAGAACGAGATTTAAAAAAACTAAAACTTTTGATGAATTCGGTTTCAGTATGGTATGTTTTACTTATTTGTATATATGTAACATCAAATAACAATACTGACATTTAAGGCTTAGCATAGCTTAAAAAATCTACAAAAACAAAGTAAAAATTCTTAGTAGGTAGCTTTAAAAACGCCTCTTTTGTTAAAGGAAGCTTAATTTTTTGCAAAATTATGCTAAATAAATAATAGCATACATCATTTCTGGGCGGCCATTTCCAGTATTCACCTGAGCTGGTAATACAGTCCACATTTGCTCCTTCAATGTCGATGTTTGCTATAACACAGTTCACCATTCCCACTGTTTTGGGCGTCAATTTGGCCCGAGCTTGGGTTTCTTTTGAGCCAGCCTAACATCACAAAGTTTCTTGGGGGTGAATTTAGACCGGTTCAAAGTCACCCCAAAAACCTTTTTTTCTAACAAACTCTTATATGAAAATGAATTAAAAATACTTAGAATCAAATATATTCATAAAAGTCGATGGATTAGGGAAGAAAATTAAATAATAGTTCTAGTATGTCACTCACCTAACGCCAGATATTTTCCTTCTAGCCAATAAGTAGTAATTTTCTGAGCGTTAAAAAATGCGACATAAGATAACTTCTCGAAAATGCAACATATATCTGAAAGTAGGCGCTCAAATCATATGTTGAAAACAGACGCTAAAAGCCAATACTTCAAGGATACTGATTGACTCAATGCAAATCTAAAACTAGTCTTCTCGAGAAAAATTTGGGCACATATATATTTTTATATTTATAAACATACAATTTTAGCTCGTATAAGAAGAGAAGATAAACAAGACAATAACTTCCGACTTGATTGTAGCTAGCCTAGCATGTCTCAAAACCAGAGTGTGTTACCATCTAACAATTTGGCAATTTTTCACAGCAGAGCCTTATGATCTATCCATATAGGCGATCCTGTACAGAGAAGTTTATCCGTGTCCAATAGCGTAACAGCTAAATCACAGCTTTTCTTTCATTAGAAAACCGGAGTCACTGGTTCGAGTACGGTTTCTGACAAGATTTAACTAAAACTGATCTGATGAGGCTATATAAACACGGCCCGCTTGTAAAAATTTAACTGATAGGTTCAAGGACGACGGAGTTTTTTGTTGGGTTCTTTTCAGGACATCATCCGAAGTCAATTCTGATAAAAACATAAATCGTAACACGTGCCAATTTTGGAAACGGATAGTTTTTGCTATTTTTAAACGAATATTTTCGAATGTTTGCATATATAGTATATTATATACCGTTTATTTCTGCATATATCGACCTCGGCTACATTCCTATGTGAAAGCTCATTCAATTTTATGAATATTTGCACAAAAAACAATACCTTTGCGTTTAACTTTAGTTCGGCACATTTTAGGAAATAAATTAGCCGCTTTTTTAATTTTACAGAACAATACACCAAAAATCCATGTAAAAATATGAATCGTTTATTATAAATTGGTTATTTGACCGATATAATTCTTTGGAATAAATATCATCAATTCAACACCATCAAGTGAACTTTTTATGTAAACAGAACCCAATCTAATTGATTACTGAGAGAATACCAGCCAAATCATATTATGACATTACTTTTGTCTCTATAAGAATTTTCAAAATTTAGTATGAAAATAAAAAAAAAAAATATTAAATGCAAGGTAAAATTTTCGATCGAAAATGTGCCGAAATAAAGAGGTGCATAAAGTGAGCTATTTTTTGGTTGGGAATTTCGAGCTATTTTCGAGCTTTTCAACAGTAATTTCGAGCCAGACGATTCTGGGGAAGAGTAAGCGATGAAATCTTTTAACGCGGGAGTTTCGAGCTACTTTCGAGTTAATTTCGAGCTAAAAGCATTTTCCGGAAAACTCCCAATTTTCCCGGAAAATCCCAAAAAAACTTTTTTTATGGCTACACCCAAAAAAATCTGTTGTAAAAGTGTAGCAAAATGCTGTATGTTTTACAGCATTTACTTTCATTTTTCATCCCATATCTTTTGCAGTTAATATTACAATTTTGTTGTACATTTGAAAAATTAGCTGTGAAAAATAAAATATTTGCTGTAGATTTCACAACAAAAAAAAGTTTATATCTATAATTTTAACAAATTTCTGGTAGAAATTATTGCATTTGCTGTAAAATTAACAATAAATTGTAAATTCGATTATATTAACTTTTAAATTAGCAAATCCACAGAGAATTGTAAAATCCACAACAAAACGTTGTTAAAACTACCGCAGCAATTTTTTTGGGTGTAACTTTATTTTTTTCAGCCAGCCAAAACCGCGGGAATAGTAAGCGATGAAATCTTTAAACGCAGGAATTTCGAGCTACTTTCGAGCTGACCAATAATTTGCGGACATAACACCCATTTACGAAATGGGGACTATGTCCGTGGGGATTATGTCATGGTACCGCCATAAAAAAAGGTTTTTTGGGATTTTCCGGGAAAGTTTAGGGTTTTCCGGAAAACACTTTTCGTTTTTAATGAGCTCGGAACTATCTCCAAATTCGTGTGTCAAATGATATGATCGCGAAATATTCTCATGGGTTCGTCTGGTTGACAAAATAAAGCAGGCTCTTAAATTTTTTTTTGGAATTTTCCGGGGAAATTTAAGGAAAACACTTCATTCAAGGTCAGCTCGAAAGTAGCTCGAAATTCCTGCTTTAAAAGATTTCATCGCTTACTATTCCCGCGGATTCGTCTGGCTGAAAAAAATAAAGTAAGCCATAAAAAGTTTTTTGGGATTTTCCGGGAAAATTGGGAGTTTTCCGGAAAATGCTTTTAGCTCAAAATTAGCTCGAAAGTAGCTCAAAATTTCTGAGTTAAAAGATTCCATCGCTTACTCTTCCCGCGGATTCGTCTGGCTGAAAAAATAAACTCAGCTATGCAGAACAATTTTTCCGCTTTTCCGAAAAATGGAAAATTTCCCAGACAGCTCGAAATTACTGTTGAAAAGCTCGAAAATAGCTCGAAATTCCCAACCCAAAAACATCGAAATTCGTCACACCTGCATAGATCACTTTATCGACCTGAAATAAAGTTGTACGTAGAGGTATGGTTCCTTGGGCAAGTATTCATAGAAATGAATGAGCTTTCACATAGGGGTGTAGCCGAGGTCTATATATGCACAAATAAACGGTATTAAGTGCAAACATTCGAAAATATTCGTTTAAAAATAGCAAAAACTGTCCGTTTTCAAAATCGGCACGTGTTACGATTTATATTTTTATCAGGATTGACTTCGAATGATGTCCTGAAAAGAACCCAACAAAAAACTCCGTCGTCCTCGAACCTTTCAGTTAAATTTTTTCAAGCGGGCCGTGTACATGTTTGTACATATATGAAAATATGTAAATATGTATGTGGAAATAGCCGAAAAATAAGTAATGAATTTCTATGTTAACACTTGCTTGCGTCTGTTGTTGAAAAATTGCAAAAATGACTGTTTAATTAGTTCAATATAAATTTATCAAAACCTGGAGACCGATCCCTGCTCGGTCAACAATCTGATTTTATTATTTTAGTCGATGTTTTTCTTCATAGCTATTTTTTGTTATGAAACTTGTACCTTTTCACCTCTAATGGTCATGCTTTCAAAGTGTTGAATAAACCGACGAGAAAAAACTCGGAAAATATCGAATTTTATAGAAAAATATCAAAAACTCAAATTTTTTTTTGGTGAAATAGAATGCCCTAAAATAAATAAATGGCCGATATAATTTTTTGGAATAAATATAATCAATTCCACGCTATCAAGTAAACTGTTCGCAAAAACAAAACCCAATTTTATTTATTACTGACAGACTACCAGCCAAAACATATTATGATATTACTTTTGTATCTATAGGAATTGTGAAAATTAAGCATAAAAATAAATATTAAACGCAAGGTAAAATTTTCAATCGAAAATGCGCCAAACTAAATTTGAACGTAGAGGTATGGTTTCTTTGGCAAATATTCATAGAATTGAATGAACTTTCAGCCTAGGTTGGTATTTTGTTTGAAAAAATTCATCCAAAAATATGAATCGTTTATTTTGAAAGTCGGTCATAATAATAGGCTATTTGACCCATATCATTTTTTTAAATATATAGCATCAATTCCACTCCATCAAGTAAACTTTTTGTGTAAACAGAATCCAATTTAATTGATTACTGACAGAATACCAGCCAAATCATATAATGACATTACTTTTGTCTTTATAAAAATTTTTAAAATTTAGTATGAAAACAAAAAAAAATTTTGATGAAAGGCACAATTTTCGATCAAAAATGCGCCGAACTAAAGTTGAACGCAGAGATATAGTTCTTTGGGCAAATTTTCATAGAATTGAATGAACTTTCACATAGGGGGGTAGCCGAGGTCGATAAGATTTTCTCCATACAATTTGGCCCACCCTAATATATATATATATATATATATATACATTAGGCATGCGCTTATTTTACGATTTTCTGATTTTCGTTCATGCCGCCCCCTGAAATCCTTCTAATGGTCATAAAAACAAATACTATGAAGTTTCACGGCGATCGGATAACGATAACCCGGCCCGCAAGAGAGGTC
Source organism: Calliopum simillimum (assembly GCA_951812925.1). Taxonomy (NCBI): domain Eukaryota; kingdom Metazoa; phylum Arthropoda; class Insecta; order Diptera; family Lauxaniidae; genus Calliopum; species Calliopum simillimum. The sequence continues at coordinate 4,507,882 of OX638373.1, read as the reverse complement.
AAGGTCAAGTTGAGGTTTTAAGCAAAAAATAATGAAAATTTTTTTTAAACTTAATTAAATTAGTCAAAGCATAACTTTATCTTATAGCAAATTAAAATACCTTTGCAGCAAGCTATAATTATTTAAAATCGGGTAATAAATGCGAATTCTATGAATTTTTCTTTTATCGACATTAGCAAAATTGCCGCAAAATGCCGTAAAAGAAAAATTCATAGAATTCGTATTTATTATCCGATTTTAAATAATTATAGCTTGTTGCAAAGGTATTTCAATTTGCTATAAGATAAAGTTATGCTTTGACTAATTTAGTTAAGTTTAAAAAAAATTTTCATTATTTTTTGCCTGAAACCTCAACTTGACCTTGACCTCTCTTGCGGGCCGGGTTATCGTTATCCGATCGCCGTGAAACTTCATAGTATTTGTTTTTATGACCATTAGAAGGATTTCAGGGGGCGGCATGAACGAAAATCAGAAAATCGTAAGATAAGCGCATGCCTAATATACATATATAGAAACAAATATACAATTTTAGCTCGTATAAGAAGAGAAGATACGAAATAAACATTGCTTTCTTTTTGTTCTTAATTGAATGAAAGTTGATAGAATTGAAGAAAATTTTATTTTCATTTTTGCATTCCGTAGCAAGTTATGTATAGATCTTCCATCCCAGTGACGTTGTGGAGTCAAATTCTGGCGGCCAATATGAGAAACGCGATAAATTCGCCTGATTAGTTGTCAATGTAAGTACGAAATACACAGATGCATGGCCGCAGTTTATTACGCGAGAAAGTGGGAGGAGGTTGGTAATAAATATTCGTCAATAGTAACTGTCCCAAAATATTAAAAGATACGGCATGTCGATATAAACAAAGGCAAATAAGTGTACGATGACGTCATTGATGTGTAAATGTCGCTTTGAAAAACAAATTCTATTTTTTTTTTTATTACATGAATGGGTTTTTTTTTTCTTTTTTTTTTTTTTGAGTGGATTTAGTCCATAAAAAGGCAGAAGTAATACCATAAAATAAATAGGCTCAAGTTGTGTTAAACAAAAAATAAAATTGGACTCTATTTTCACGGAAAGTTTACTTCATGCTGTAGAATTGATGGCATTAAGTTGAAAAAATTACAACGGTCATAAATAATGTGTACGACAATACTTTTGCGTCTTTATGAATTTATTACACTTTCTCAAAAAACCCATCCACACATTTTCGTATACGCCAGGACCGAAAAAAAGACGACATTGTGCCGCGGTAACAAGAAACACATACACTGCACTTTTATTTTACACAAATACATGATGGTTTCCTTTAATCTCCAGCGGTAATTTTAATTGTTAAATGTGTTTTTTAATCAAATTAAATTTAAATTTTGAAATAAAAATTTTTACTGTATGTAAGTATATTTTTTAATTAATTTTTCCCACTTTAATTTAAAGAAAATTTAGAAAAAAAATTTTTTCAATACTTTCGTGAGCTTTCGTTACAAAGACGCAATTACTAAGGAGCAGAAATGAAAGAATTCTTGGCAACAGCACCAAAAAAATATCATACATATTCGAGAGCTTTTACAAGATGGATGGATGTTAGACCATTTGTTGTTTTGTTATTGTTGTTGGTTTTGTCTTAATTTTGTTTTTAACTCAATTTTCCTTGGTCTTTCTTTCCTTTGCAAAAGCTACTTAAATATTGTTGTTGTTGTTGTTGTGTAAATTTTGTTCCTTTTTTCTTTACTTCCTACAACATGTGAATATCCCACGTATGTATGTATATTTTATGCTCGTATGTGGTATGCACTCAAACGCATGCTGCTCATGTGCATGTGCTCATACATATATACATATATACATGTATCATTGAGTATAATGCGCGGCTGTTGCTCTCTCTCATATGTTATCCCACTACACTTCTATCATCACAACAACCAACGTTTAAGTGACAAAATTTAAACAAAAAATTCAAAGCCAAAAAATGTGCCAAAAAGCAAAACACATGAATTTGGCGGCTAAAAATATGAAACAGAAATTTAAAGCATCGCTAGATGTATTCTAACCGAAATTATTGATACTTTTATGAAAACTAGAATCGCCCAGTGGACAAAATTCAACCACAAATGTATGCTAAAATGTTGGTACTTTTGGACACTTTTAGTACTTTTTTTTGCTATTTGATACAAAATAGAAAAGCTTATTTATCATCAATGGTATAAGCAAAATATAAACGAAGCAAAAAACATGAAGTCAGTGCTATGCTTTTTGTCTTTCTCTGTGTGACCATGTATTTTGTTGTTGTTAATAATGAAAAATTTGTATTTAATTTTACCACCGTCAAAGTTAGCCCGTGGGATTGAGAATGAGCAAAATCGGTCAACGGACACGCCTACCGCCCATACAAAAAATATATTCAAAATGCAACTTTAGGAGTAGTTTTTACGCCAATGGAACCAAAATGCACATAAATACTACGAATCAAAAGCGCAAGCTCTGAAAAAAACTGGGCAAATTCGGAGGAAAGGGCGTGGCACCTCCCATACAAGCAAAAGTTTCAAAACGTTTCACTAAAAGCGTTTTTTGAGATAATCGAACCAAATTTGACTCAGACACTCAAAATTATAGATGAAAGCTTTGAAAAAAAATTGTGTGAAGTCAGACAAGGGGGCGTGGCACCTCCCATATAAGCAAAAGTTCCAAAACGCTATACTGAAAACGTTTTTTGAGATAATCCAACCAAATTTCCCTCAGACACTAAGAAATATAAATGCAAGCTCTGAGCAAAAACTGGGTGAACTCAGACAAGAGCGCGTGGCACCTACCATATAAGCAAAATTTTAAAAATATTCCAGTGTAGGGTATTTATTTTTTGGCCAGGCCAAAAGTTAACCCTCACTAGTTTTATTTAAAGCGTGTGCTTTACTGAAATATCGTCGTGGATGCCAACGTTACTAATCTAAATGGTATTCTTATACCATTTTACGCTTTTTTAGTGGAAAGGAAAAAACCAAAGAAATCGTAGAAAAAAAATTATTTTCATTAAGTGCAAAACTTTGCAAAAAATCTCGATATTGAGTTTCCAGACAAGTAGACCGAGGAGCAGATGACGGGCATGGATTGGTAGAAAAATGCATGCTTGGCAAAAGAGCAATGTCAAAGAGGGCTAGAAATTACGTCACCTAGCTTACTTAATCTGCAAAACAAATGACCTGTCATCAGCCGAAGATAATCAAGTTTTATTTCGAGGCAACAGGCATGATACCATTTGATCCAGACGTTTTCAGTGACGCTGATAAGGGTGCCCACAACCGGACCAAACATTTTTTTTTTGTCAAAAATTATCACTTCACTATTTTTTTGATATAGTTTCTCCAACTGACGATATCAATTTACTTTCTTCTTTAGCGTTCCATTGACACTTATATGTCTGCATAATATACAGTACCTAGAGACCGATCCCTTCTCGGTCAACAATCTGATCTTATTATTTTAGTCAATGTTTTTATTCATAGCTATTTTTTGTTATGAAACTTGTACCTTTTCATCTCTAATGGTCATACTTTCAAAATGATAAATAAACCGATGAGAATAATAATAAGAAAAACCCGGAAAGTATCGAATGGTATAGAAAAATATCAAAAGCTCAAATTTTTTTTTTTTTTGGTGAAATAGAGTGCCCAAAATATTTCGTCTTTTGTACGGGGGCTTAAATATTTCATCTTCAAAGGATTATAACTCGGAAAGTAAGAGAACTATTGGAAAAATCCGAAAAGATATTTTGATAAGTAAAAATATGGCTATTCGATGCCTGAATAAAAATAATTTCACCTTTGCTTGTAGCTACGCTGTCAGACTGAACACAGCGTTTTCTCCATATTCAAGCAAGGATATTTTACAGTCCTACGGGTATAATGACAGTTCTGCTGATGAAGACGGATCCAGCTTCAAAAAGTACTTACATAAGACTGCATTCCATTTTTTATTTTTTTGTGCCCGAGTTATTAACCATTATTTTTATTTTGGTAAAAAGTGGGCTTAAAAATTATTGAACAACTCCCACTTTTCGTTATGCCTTTAGATACTCATGATACAGACCCTCATACCAAATTTTATCAAAATATGTTGTACCATTTGTGAAAAATATTATTTAATGTGTTTTACTTGTGTGAGAGGTTCCACGCGCACCAGCGATATTTTGCTCACTTTCAGATTGTAAGTGTCTAAACTCAAGTAGACTCCCTACAGTGAAATTCAGAAAGATTGCTTTAGTAGTTTTCTTTTAATAGCGTATTATATTTTTGTGGGCGGTGCCACACCCTTCAAAGAGTTTTCCAATATAACGGCATATCACATATTAATACTTGTTTTCAGGGGTACAATCTCTTAAATTTTCATTACAATTGTTGGAGTCGTTTTCGAGTAAAATTGCAACAAAATTTTCAAGGGTTGAAAAGTGGGCGTGGCACTTTTTCGATTCTGCCCACTTTTCGTTTGTTAAAAGGCATTGATAAGTAGTACTTACATACATACATACCAAATTTCATTAAAATACCAATTACCAGAAATAGCATTCAACGCATTTTGCTTGTATGGGAGATTCCACGGACAATGGCGATATTTCGCCCACTTTCAGATCAGAGATGCCTTATAGCAAGTAGGCTCCCCACAGTTAATTTCAGAATGATTGCTTTATTAGTTTCCTTTTTATAGCGTATTATTTTTTCGTGGGCGGTGCCACGCCCTCCAACAAGTTTTCCCAATATAACAGCATACCACATATTAATCCTTGTTTGTAGAGGTAACATCTCCTAAATTGGCATGAAAATTGTTGGAGTCGTTTTCGAGTAATATTAAATCAAATTTTTCAATGGTTAAAAAGTGGGTGTGGCACTTCTTCGATCCCACCCACTTTTTGTCTATTAAAAGACATTTATTTCATCAAAATACCTTTAATGGTTTAGAAGTTATGACTAGATCAAATTTAGAATTTAGGGTGGTGCCACGCCGCCTAGTGGCCAACTGTAAAGTTGAAACCTTTTTTAATCTTCATTTTATGGTAGAGTGCATCTTTTTCCAAAGTTTCATTAAAATCGCTGCATCCGTTCTCGAGAAAAATTTGGGCACATATATATTTATATATTTATATATTTATAAACATTTTTAGCTCGTATAAGAAGAGAAGATTTGGTCAAAAGTTATGAGTCGAAAACAAAACGGTGCCCACACCCGGTACTCTTCCCCTACTTTAAAAATTTAAGGGGTTTTTTTTTTCAAAAAGTGCAAAAGTATTTTTAAATTTAAAAAATTTTGGTGAAAAAAAAAAAAAATTTTTAAAGCAATATTTTTTATTAAAAGAACATTAAAAAATTAATAGTTATCAATTAACAAAGTTTGATGTAAGCTTAAATGGCTAGGCAAAGAAAGTTTTGAGAAGACGAGCTAATTAAATCTAGATTGATATAAAGTTGTCATACAATGAAGTTTTCGAAGAAATTAATTTGTTTAGACAAAGACATGCTACCCAAAAGAAAATTTCGAGGCGCATCCCCAAGATACAATAGCGATGCGCGTCCTTCTCTCATCTAAAGAGCTGATTTTGATGCGCATATTTTCTGCGCTATAGGTAGGCAATAGGCAGCTTTATTGTTTTGTTATTATGACATTTTTCGGTGACGTATTCGTAAGAGGGCAAGGATGTTGCAGTGGTCTAGCAACTGGCACTGCATTTGAGAGTTGTACCAATCGTGACGTTCTCGGTTCAATTCCTGCCCAGACCAAACACAAAGTTTTTTTATAAATATTTTTATTGTCATCCAAAGAGCATTTCTAGTAGCGAGAACGAAGCGCTTCGTGCCAATGACATGCCTATGTATGTTAATTTCAGCGCTATTGGATACGAGAGAGATGCGCTTCACTGCTGCTTTAGAGCGCATCGGAAGCGCTTTTGATGCGCTGCTCCCCATATACCTAATCCAAGCTAAAGATTCCAAGGTTAAAACGTGTTGCGTATGGCTAAAAAAATCATTTATAAAAAATAATATAAAGAAACTTCTACGCAAAGACGCCACATTGCAAGATATTGCTTGCACTCTCTTCTGTGACACACTATACCTTGGCTGAGTACCAAAAGAAAACTACCCAGCAGCCAAGTATGGAATTTATTACTTGGAGAATATATTATATAATACGTTATTTTTGGTTATAAATATAATGTATTCCAAAGAATGTACGCGGTAATCTCTTTTGCCAATATTTGCTTATTGATTGATTTGCAGAAGACGGAATGTATTTTTTAATTTTCTTTTGATCGTGTTATTGTTTTCTTTACGCAACAGTTATCTGACGCCGCCTTCATGTCGCCTACTATTTTGACATTATACAGAAATATTTCAGTTTTGTGTTGTAACGCGTAGTGTGTTGTTTGTTGTGTGTTGTGTTCAGTTTTGTGTTGTAATAAAATATTACAAAAAAATATAAAATGTATTCTAAAAGGCATTGGCGACGCATTTTATCAAAAAAAAAAGAAATTGTGCAAGGGAACCGTTACAAAAAAATATTAATAGTGTCGTTGATAGTGCAGAAGTGAATTATATTTTTATTATTATATTTTTTATGTGAATAAATAAATGAATTTTGAATCGAAAACTAATAAATTCTTTAATTTATGCTTTAGGAATAAATTATTTAATGCATTACGAAGGAATAAGTATTATAATATATTACATAGAATGAATTATATAATTCATGCTTTAGAATGAATTATAGAATGTATTCCCCGAACACTTAAAAAGAATCATTCTTTTCCTAGGACATGTAGCGTGTTACGAATAATGAATTCTGGAATCAATGTTCCATACAAGCGATTGATTACACGTTCGATTCCTATAGATTCCTTTTGGCTGCTGGGTACTTGTGTGTATGAGTTGGTCTCGAAAAATAAAAATATTCTCACCATATTTAATTACTATGCTCATATGTGTGTTCTCACTAATGGCTAAAGAGAATATTAATAGAAACATTCATGGGAAGCATGGGTCTCTTTTAAAAATACCAAAATTTCCTTGCTGTTTACAATGAAAGGGTAATTTTTCTCTTCTGATTGTGTTTGCGGCGTAGTGACTTTGAATGTGAATAAAAAAGTATAAGAAAAACAAAAAAATAAATCTATATAAGTTTTCTTTTTTAATTTTTGGATAAATACCAAATAATAACAACAAAATACGTATTTCTTGTTCTTGCAAAAAGTTTATTTTAAGGTGGACCGAAAACGAAAATAATCAAAAAAAATCGAACAGAGTGCTTTTATTAAATAATATCACACCTCTCCCCTTGTGTTTTTATTTCCTTTATTTTATTGAGTTATTGTATAAAAATTTTTGTACATATAAATAAAGAATTAAAGATTTTGAAAATTTTTTTTTTTTTAATTTTTATTATAAAGTCCATTTTATAGAGGGCGCCAAAGTTTTCTTCTTAAAAATTTGATCGTCCCATGGCGTAGAGATGTTCTTGAAAACGGCTTGTCTCAAAAAAAAAAATACAAATGGGATCTTAAAAAAGAAGGTCAATGACACCGTAATCCACCAGAATATTATAAAAAATCGATAAAAAAAAAAAATTGTGGCAATATGAAAAAAAAATTTTTTTTTTGATGTTTTTTTTCGACTTTATTATCAAATTACAATTTTTTTAATTTTCTGGTGGATTACGATGTGGGATACATAAACAAAGCTACATGCAAAAAATTAGAACAGTCGGACTTATAGTTTCGGAGAATAAGTCTACGCCGACTTGAAAAATGTAGTTTCGAGAAAAACGCGAAAAACAATTTTTTTTTATTCATTTTTTATATAACTTGAAAAAAATTACTTTGATCACTTACAAAACATCAATCAGCTATTCCTGGTGCATATAACAGAAGTCCTGACTCAATTAAAGCCTCCTCTTCATCTTGTTTGGCTGTTTTCTTAGCCGAACGGGCTTCCTTTGACGCCGCGGTAGCGACCTTCTCAGCCATTTCAATACGCTCGTCATCCTTCGTTTGTGCGTATGTGAAGGCTGATCGCCCAATAGTACATCCCATGATTTCTAACATTTTTAATAGTGTCATGCGACCCTCGTTGAATACTGATAAGGCAATATTTGTTGCCAATTCCGTCACATCCTTTCCGACGAACGTATGTTTGGGAATAATAGCCCAAATTGTTTTATTGAAGCACTCGTTATTGTTTTGCGTATTTTTTCCCAAACATCGTTTTAAAAGGTTTTCATCAGTCAATTTTATAAATACGGGTTTCACAAGTTCTTGAATTTCTTCACTGAGAGCTGGTTTATGTTTATATGAAGTGCCTTCTTTTTTTGCTTTCAAAAATTCACACCACTCCGGATCGCAATGATCATGCTGTGGATTTTCATCGGTTGAAATTTTATGGTAAAATCCAGCCCATATTTCATTTTTCATATCAACTACAGAATCTGGGTGTCTTTGAATAGCCAATCCATAATAAATAGACATCTGTTTGATAATTTTACCAGTCAACTCTTGCTTTTTTACAGGTTTGGGGGGTGGAGGCTCGTCGGTTTTTCTTTTTTTACGTGGATTTTTGACTTTTTCGTTCGCTTCTTTTTTTTTCAACTCTTCTTCTATTTTTTTTTGTTCAGATTTTTTTGTTTTTCGCATTTGAGTGATAGTTTTTATAACTTCTGTAAGCTGGCGAAACATACGTTTACCAACATGTAGGACGCACTCAAGTTTTTGAATAGTAAATTCGCCGTAAGGTTTAGCATCGCATAAATTTGTGAAAGTTTTAGAATCCCCGTCTCCGATGTAGTAAGCATATTTAGCATTATGTAAATTAATAGAATTTTTAAAAATTTCTATAATACCTTGAACTTCCATTCCACCTGAACTACCTTTGTAATTTGCACTACATTCTTCTTTATGCTCGCTCTCGTACCAAATATCAAAATCTACGGAATTCAATTTTTTCAACATTACCTCACAGGTTTTACATGATTTTGAAGAAACAAAAAAATCTAGAATTTTTCCAGAATATTTTCCGATAACAGTCGCAATACCAATTAGAGAACTAAAACCGCGCTTTGACCAAGTACCGTCTCCCGAAACGCATAACTCGTTCTCGAGCATATCAGCTTCTTTATTTTTCTGCTTCTCTTCGTCGCCAGCTTTTTTCAAACAAATATCAGCCACACTTTTTGCAGCAATCGTCACATTGTTTAATCAATAATAGTAAGTGTTTCTTCTAAAACAAGATGACATATCCATGAGCGAGCAAAAGAGTTCCAATCCATTGCGGCCAATACCAAGCAATCGAAAAATAAATATAATTCGACGATTAATTTCAAACGCCTTTCCGATCATAGGACACGTATTTACTTGTCTATCACCACACTCGCACTCAATGTTTATTTTGAACCCAAGACCCCGATTTGAAGTTTGGGTGAATTTTATACCTTTGCCGCACGTTTTACACTGTAGCATACTTGTCAAAGCCGAAAAAACGAGGGAAAACGATAAAATACAATACGAAAAACCATCTTCAAGTTTTACATTGAAACTACTTGTACTTAATTTTTTAGCTGAAGCACTTGTGTATTCTGTACTTTGCTCGGAAGTATGTTGATTTCCATGAAATTCGTGAGATCTTCGCTGACTTTTTCTCTGTCGAGGATGAATTTTTTTTGTACCTTTCGAATACGCATTTTTTTCCATTTTAATATGAAGCGATATTGTACACGTCAACTTATAAGTATACTAAGCATGAAAAAGAAAGCCGGGCCAACAACTAAATTTATTTGAATATATCACACATCTTCAGTTCCCCTCTTCAAAGTACCGTTACAGTTACAGCTCTCTTTGCGCGCGCACATTTTTGACTATTTCTTCGCTACAGCGTGCTCTCGCAGCTGTCGACAGGTGTTCATCTCCCCACTTCAAGATCTTGTTATTATATATATATATATGTATATAATAACAAGATCTTGAATATATATATATACATATATATATATATAGTCAAAAATGTGCGCGCGCAAAGAGAGCTGTAACTTTGTCATTTTTTCAAATATCTTTAAAAAATTTTAGGAGGTTATTCTTGAATGTATAAGGAATCAAAATCTGTAAAAAAAAAAAATCGATTTTTTGAAAAATTATTTTTGGACTAGTACCTTAAATAAAGAGCGCTTGCACCCAAAATGTTTTTTTCGGGAAAATGTGTAGAATGGCTCTTAGATGAAACATATATAGCCCTTTTTTCAAAGTGAACGGCACTTTTTCAAGCCAGGGCCGAAAAACCCATTTTTTAACCCGGTACTCTGTACTGAAACCAATAAAAAAGTTTGACTAAAACGGATACAAAAAACAGTATGCAGAAAGTTTTCTGCTTGTTCGTAGATTAAAAAACCGTAAATTGAAAAACCCTATCTAATATCGTTTACGAGATATTGCGTTTTGCTTTATTTTTTGAGTTTCTATTAAAAAATTTAATTTTTGCGTACTAAAAAAAAATTAATGATCAATATATAGAAACAAAAATAGTCAGTTCTAATGTATTTTTTGATGTTCAATCCGAATCTGGTCTTGAAATTGCTCTATCACTTCTGAATTTTGAGATATTCTAACCTGAAATTTTGGCATGTACGGTTTTTTCACCACTTTTGAGGTTATATGACAGGACTAGGTAATTGTTCATCATAAAACTCGATAGGGTTTTTCTTTTTCTTTTAAATTCACTTTGATTTATATCGATATCTTTATTTTTCTCCAAAATATCGTAACCTAAAAAAAGTTCAAAAAATGCACGAAAGACGCCATTGGCAACATTAGTTGATTTATATAAAAAGTTGTTAAAAATGATTATGGTAAATTACAAGTGACAATAATTACTTTTTACAAAAACATTCTCCATTCTTAAACATCATAATCATTTTTAACAACTTTTTATATATGTATTTTTATATATAAATCAACCAATGTTGCCAATTGCCTCTTTAGTGCATTTTTTGAACTTTTTTTAGGTTACGATATTTCGGAGAAAAATAAAGAAATCTATATAAATCAAAGTGAGTTTTAACCCTTTCGACCCGGCTGGGACAATATATCCCAATTTACATATATATATTGTCCCAGCCGGGTCGAAAGGGTTAAAGAAAAAGCACAGTACTTTTGAAAATCCTATCGAGTTTTATGATGAACAATTACCTGGTCCTGTCATATAACCTCAAAAGTGGTGAAAAAACCGTACATGCCAAAATTTAAAGTTAGAATATCTAAAAATTCAGAAGTGATGGAGCAATTTTAAGACCAGATTCGGATTCAGCATCAAAAAATACATACATTAAAACTGACTATTTTTATCATTTTGATCATTATTTTTTTGTATGCAAAAATTAAATTTTTTAATAGAAACTCAAAAAATTAAATAAAAACGCAATATCTCTTAAACGATATTTGAAAGGGTTTTTCAATTTACGGTTTTTTAATCTACGAATAAGCAGAAAACTTTCTGCATATATGTTTTATCTTAGAGTCACTTTACACATTTTCCCGAAATAACATTTTGGGTGCAAGCACTTTTTATTTACTTAAAACACGTGGGGATAGGTGTGATATAGTTAAATTACACAGGTTTACAAAAAAATAAAATGTCATTGCGTTTTGACTAGACTATGTGTTTCCTAAGGACTTTGACGTTCTGAATCCGAATCCAGGGTCCGTTTTTTCCAGAACGTCTGAGAAAAAAGATTTCAAGGTCATATGGAGGTCAAAATGGGGTGCATGTGCCGTTTAGTGATAAATTCGCTAAAATTCTGAAACTAATTTTTAATCATTGAGCTCTTAGGTCTTAAAAAAAATATGTGAGCAAAAAGGGTACCTCGGACTTAGTTTCGGAGATATAACCATCGGAAGATCAGAATATATACATATATCTTCTATGAAAACCGCTATAAGTTGGGAACCCCTGAATGAATTTAGAAAATATTGGTGTCGTATGAAAGGAATTTTGTTGTTGTTGTTATTTTTGTTGTTGTGTTTGTTGTTGTTGGTGTTATTGATTTATTTGTTGTTGAAATTGAAAAATTTCACAAAATTTCAAATCTAATTGAAAATATGCTAGCTACATTTTGATAGGCTGTCAAAATACCTTTCATATGACACCAATATTTTACAAATCCATCCAGGGGTTCCCAACTTATAGTGGTTTTCATAGAAGATACATCCGGATCTTCCGATGGCTATATCTCCGAAACTAGGTCCAAGATAAGATCTGAGGTAGTCAGCCGTTGTCGCAGAGAGCTTCAGGTTCTTAACGAACAACACAATGTAGAACTGTGCTGGGTACCCGGTCATAAAAATGTTCAAGGAAATGAAAAGGCAGATGAGTTAGATAGGAGGGGTTCATTATTGCCTACAGAGAATAATAATACTGTATAAAACTGTATAAAATATACTGAATTTAATTAATTGTATTGTATCATAGAACTATGTTCCGTATTTAAAGAGGGATCACAATGGACCAGCACAATGGTCTAAGTGGGAGTTGGCTTGCATATATGCCAACGATGCCCTCGCAATCTAACCTAACCTACCCTTTTTGATCACATATTCTTTTTAAGGACTAAAAATTCAATGATAAAAAATTAGTTTCAGAATTTTAGCGAATTTATCACTAAACGACACATGACCTCCATATGACCTTGAAATATTTTTTCTCAGACGTTCTAGAAAAAAAACGGACCCGGGATTCGGATTCAGGACGTCAAAGTCTCTAGGAAACACAGAGTCTGGTCAAAACGCCATGACATTTTTTTTTTTTTTTTGTAAACCTGTGTTATCGAACAAATTCTTTATAAAAGTATTTTTCAATCGTTATTTTCATATTTTGGCGATCCCATAAATATTATTGCAGTAGTGTCTGGATATAATGAACTAATTTTGTCAAAGCCTGTTCACAGTATCCAGATTGTTACCTGTCAGCATTGCTATTTTTTAAAAAAAATTATTGCTCCTAAACCACAAAAGTAATTGAGGAGGTCCATAACAAAACGCAATAATTTTTTGCATTTTACAACTGAATTCAATTCTACATATTAAAATCTTTGTAACCATTGTTATAAAACACATCAGGCATCAATAATTTTACTGTTATTCAATACCAAAAATAATGGTTCAGACCAAAATGAAACATTTCCAAATTTATGCAATAAACAACTTCAATATTTTAGTGAAAAGTCAATTATAAAAATTGATTTCATTGTTATCCGAACTCTACAATAAAAATAAATTTTTTTGCTATGGTAACTCTGCAAGACCTAAGAGGGTCCAGAACAAAATGCAATAATTCCACTTTTTAAGTTGTTAAATTTTTAGACTGAATTCAATTCTATATTTTAAAATTTATGTAAATATTGTCATAAAACATAATAAGGGTCAATAATTTCATCGTTATTCAATACCAAAAGTAAAAATTACTATGCGACGGACCAAAACGCAACATTTCCAAATTTGAAATCTAAATAACTTAAAAATTAATTGCCGGATAAATTAATTTATTTATGATTTGTACTCTCCCTAGAACCCTTCCATACCACAACAACTGTTTTTTAAAAAAAATATATATCCTTCTGACTTTAATTAGTTTTGTGCATTTATCCAAAAAAATGTTAAGATGGATTTATTGCGTTTTGTTATGGACCTCCTCAATTGTTATATAATAAAATGCATACAAAAATATTTTTTTATTCAAATTTTTTTAGCCAAATAAAGGTTATTTTAAAAGTTATATAAATATTAAAAACCGGAAAATGCTAAATTTCTTTAGACGGGACTTACGGTCATTGTTCAAAAACGTACAGATAGAACAGATTCCATATTTTAAGATAGGGAAAATTTGCAACCCCCTTCTTCCCCGTTTACTTTAAATATCTATTTGAATAATCTGAAAAGTACGCTGTTAGGCCTTCATTTGGAAAGCTTATCGGTTTAAGTTTTTAAGGAAAAAAACAATTTTTTTTTCGACCTCCAAATAAGTAGCTTAATCATTTTTTTCGATAGCTCCGTGATTTGAGGTCCGATCATCAAACATGGCATATCGTTGTAAATGTCTCGATGTGGGCTATATTTCATTGATAGAAGTAAATTATCTCAAATGTTTTTTTCGACTAGTTGTACTCATTATCTCAGTTTCTACCACCCTAAGTTGCCAAGGGCACTTCATAAAATTGAAGCCCATAAAAAATCATAAAATTCTTTTCTAAAAATTTCCTCAAATTGTTGAAATTGAAGAAGTTATAGCGAATCTAAAACCCAAGTACAATATATGAAAAGCTGGATGTTTCAAAAACGAAAATCGCCCACTAATACTATAGTACAATCATTTGGGAGAATAAAATGATGTTACCTGGAAAGTTTTGCGGGATTTTTGCAAGTGAGTTATTTTGTAGATTTCGATGTGCTCTTTCAGAATTTCAACTTTGCTACCTCGAATCGTGTTCGCTCGTGCCGCCATATTGGAAAAATGGCGTCCAAAATCAGTTTTTTATAAATATCTGTTTAACGGTTACATTTAGAGAAAAATATTGTGGTACAATATTGTAGCTTATAAAAAATTTACCTTTTAATTGTATTCATACGACTTTTAACTCAGAAGATATCATAATTCAAAATTTGAAAAAAATTAGTAAATTCTGCATGCCGCTTATGAGTAGGCATAGTGATGTGTTGAGTTTAAAATTACGATAACTCCTGAACGGTGAGTCACAAGTTTAAAGTAAAAATATTTATTTATAGGGAATTACTTCCACTATAAGCTTCATAAGATTTCTTTTTCAAATCACCTATAGATTATGAAATATTTTTTCACCAAACCTAAAATTTAGAAAAAAACAGTCAAGGTAGCAAAGTTGAAATTCTGAAAGAGCACATCGAAATCTACAAAATAACTCACTTGCAAAAATCCCGCAAAACTTTCCAGGTAAAACAACCAAATGACTGTACCACTATGCAATATTCATTTTTTAACATTTGACATTTCAAACAGTATAGTATGCAAATAGGGGGTTTATAGCGTACTTTTTTTTTTTGTCTGGGGATCGATACTATTACTGTACAGCCCTTATATGGTAACCTAACCTATGACCTCTTTGATTTTATTTTTGAAATAAATAAGACTTTTTCGGAAGAATTAGAAACTTTAACTAAAAAAGCAACATATGACTAATAAAAAGCTGGTCTAAAGAGCGCTATTTATTTAAGAATTAAAGAAAATTCAATTTTATTTAGATTGTTGGAAAAAAACAGTTAAAGAAAAACAGAAGGTACAACTTTAGTTATTAATTTATAGAATGACTTCAATATAAAGCGCTTTAGTTGGATATGTTTGGTTTCGTACTGTACGGCAAAGAGTTGAAACAAAATTTTATGTATAAATCAGTGGTTCGTGTACTAGATAAATGGTTGAATGCTTGCATAAGTCAAAGCCATGTGATGATCAGTTTGCGTACATGTTGGTATGCGCTTTAAAGCCTGCCATGCACAAAAGGCGGCCAGTATGTTTACGCCGAAACCTAAGCTACCCTATTTTTCCCTTTTAAAAAATATTACCCAAGTAGACTCTTACTACCCACTAGCGCGGCGAATTCGTGCTCGCTTGTTGTATTGACAATGACATGGGAAGTATTGTCGTCTCACTTACTCGAGGGCAATCTCCGATGTAAATGAAGCATCATTCTTGCTTGGCATTGACAATTTGGCAATTTTGCCAATACCTGCAGTTGCAGACGTCCATTCGCGCGACCAACAGCAGTATTGTCGTTACCACGAGACAGGAGCAACTCCAGCCCAGAAAGCAGTGAGACATCTTCAGCCCAGAACTGCCAGGTTACCGTTTTTTGACATTTCAATATACTTATATCGAAAGAAATAATTTTGGTCCCCGACCAAACAATGAGCACATATAAAAGTAACCGTTTAGAAGATATTCAGTAAAAACCAGTTTTAAGGCATTTGGAGGTTTTTTTTTTGAATATCTTCTACTTCTGTGCGTACACATATTGCTCATATTTGAAGGCCTTATCATTCTCCACAGAATAGGTCACGAGATACCCTTCGAAACCTAGACGAAAATAAGTAAAATACGGCATATAGAGAATCCAACTTTCTATTAAAAGGTCAGTAAACTTTTGTTTTACGACTCCTCGTTGAAGAGTAATCGCACTTGTAAATAGTAAGAATTTTTAATATTTACTTATACTGTTCAAAAAGGGTTATCTCCTAAACCACGAGTCGTACGAACGTACGCACGTATTTTTGTAGGAAATTGCCCGAGCTAAATATTTGCAAAAACTGGGTTTTGCGACCTTTGAGCCTGAATAATTTTTTATGCGCACACGACTTCGCAATGGAGTTTTCACAAATTACTATATTTATCATGCATAAATAAAGACAATTCCGATGAAAAAAACTTACTTGGTAATATTTCGTACAACAGTAATTTTTTCGTTTAATTTTCATTTTAATTAAGCGGGGTCTACTGTACTTGGATTCTTTATAAAATGTAGAGGAGAGGGATCTTTTAACTTTAACTTTTAAAAATATAAAGATATTGAATAATTTCAAATACCGTTGGAAAGGTAACATAAAACGCGACTTTTTTATGCACAGATTAACGTTTTGATAAAAATTAAACTCTCTACGGTCAATTTTCTAAGGCCGTGATTTTTGGTTCTTCCAAAAAAGATGCTCGGTTGTGAACCATCCCAATAAAAGTCGGAAAATACTAAGTAAAACACCCATAACTTCATAATTAGTTGAGATTTTATGCATTCAGTAGACCTCCGGAGGACAAACAAGTTATAATGACGCCAATTAGGCTAAAAAAATCGTAATTAATGGAAGCGTCTAATCATCATTTTTTTTTTATCTAAATAATTAAAGAAGATTCATATTCAATGCTTACAACATGGCTAAAAACTAAAAAAATTAAACACAAGCCGAGTAAAATGACATAAAACACGGTATTTAAATATACTTAACGATATCTGATAGTTATTGTTCAAATCTAGGACGAAAAACGGATGGTTCATGTCCGAGCCACCAGATTGGTTCACAACTTAGCCAAGACGCTATTTTAGAAACGTCAAAAACAACGGCACTTCCAATCATATTTCGATATAACCAAATATTGGATCGTATATTAGAATCAAAACACTAAATAAATATGCATTCACTCATTTTTTTTGGAATAAATTCACTCACTTGGATAGCACTTTGAAAAAATCAAAAAAAAGTTTTCGCAATCGATTTTCAAACATGAAAGCAATGCGACAAGCAGCACGCCTGTACACTTCGGTGTAACTACAAAAATTGAGTCATGTCAAAGACGATCTTGACTGCTAAAAGTTTGGCGATATGTCATTTTAATGGAGTCAATGAAGCCAAAAAACAGGCAAAATGAGGAAGTCCTCAAGAACAGCTCCGATTTTGATAATTTTTTTTTTTAATTTTTTTTTTTTTGTTTTATTTAAAATCAGAAACATTTTGGAGCGTAGTCGGAATTATATAATTTTTTAAGCAATATTTAAAAAGTTATGTTTTTATAAAAAAAAAATTGGCAAAAAAAATATAACAAACAAAAATCAAAATAGTCATTTTATATGAACTTAGCAATTTTTAATCCGAATCTGGCATTAGAATTGCTGTATCTTATATGGTTTCTGAGATATCTTCTCTTTTTATAGGGTCTAAAATTGTGTATGTAAAAACTGTTGTCATGTTTTTCTCAAGAACGGCTCTAGAGATTTTAATGAAACTTTAAAAAAATTATACGCATTAGAATGAATAGGCTTTGACTTAGTATATACTTACAAAGAGGCGGGTGCACCGCCCCAAACTTTTAATTTGATTTGGTCATGACTATTAATGCCTTATAATGGGCGAAAACTGGGCGAAATCGGAAAAGTGCCACGCCTACTTTTAAGCCATTGAAAATTTTGAATTTTTATCAAAATCTGTATTCGAGTAATATTAAAATCAAAATATCAAAATTTTCAATGGTTAAAAAGTGAGCGTGGAACTTTTTTAATTTTGCCCAAATATTATAAAGCATTGATAGTCAGTAGCTGTGTACTAATTTTCATCAACAAATGTTATATGGTTCAAAAGATATGACCAAATCAAATTAAAAGTTTGGGGCGGTGCCACGCCTCTTCACTAGCATATACTAAGCCAAAGTCTATTTCATTCTTCAGTATATGCTAATGCGTATTATCTTCCAAAGTTTCATTAAAATCGCTTAAGCCGTTCTTGAGAAAAACATGACAACAGTTTTTATATACACAATTTTAGACCTTATAAAAAGAGAAGATATCTCAGAAATCAAATAGGATACAGCAGTTCTAATGCCAGATTCAAATTTAAAATTGCCAAATACATATAAAATGACTATTTTGATTTTTGTTTGTTGTATTTTTTTTACAATTTTTTTTTATGAAAACATAACTTTTTTGAATATTGTTTAAAAAATTATATAATTCCGACCAAGCTCCAAAATGTTTCTGATTTTAAATAAAAAAAAACAAAATTTAAAAAAAAAATCATCAAAATCGGAGCTGTTCTTGAGGATTTCCATCTAGAAGGCTTTATTGACTCCACAGTTTGAGGAAAGAAAGAACCGAGCCCTCTCCCCTACATATTTTTTTTTTGCTTTCATGGCTTATAGATGTTTTTAAAAAATTTTAAGTTTCGAAAATACTGGTTTTCAAGGGATGTATCCGCAATAAAAGTGAAAGGACCTATTTCTTGGAGAATCGAAAAAAAAAACAAGCAATGTGTATACACTAGACCTATCATATCGACACCTTAGAGCGCTATAGTCCTATCTCCACTTTTTGCGATTTTGAGATTTTTGCAGTTATGGCATCATTGTGGGATTCTTTACCGTGTGGAAAACTGTGTGATGTCAAAATACCAAAATATTTGAAAACTGAGAAAAGTCCTATCTCCAAACTGTAATTTTTAATATTCAAATAAGTCACATTTTTAAAAAAAATTCTTCGTTTTTTCGCGTTTTCTTCGCATTTCTGACTTTTTGAGACATTTTAGTGAACAAATTTGGTTGCACCTAAGGCTCCACTCTTGTTTGTCGGAATAAAAAACTCAAAAAAAAAAAAAAAATCGTTTTTTCGTGTTTTCTACGCGTTTTATGACTTTTTACGACATTTTAGTGGAAAAAATTTAAAAAATGTACTAAATATACGTCGTTTATTTCAATAGTTGTGGAATTCTATATAAGAGCAAAAGAAATGACATATCATAAATTGGCTGGGATTTCGTTAGAAATTAATAAAATTGGTTAAAAACATTAAATTATGTTAAAATATACTATAGATAAAAATATTGCATACATCCTTATATCAAAATAGCAGCCAATCCTAAATAATCACTGTTTGAAATCTTCTTTTTGCATTTCCCAACAATCGGAAAAATGGAGATAGGACTTTAGCGCTCTAAGGTATCGATATGTTATATGGCAAAAATTAAAAATGGGAAATACCTTGCTCCCAGGCGCTAAAAGTTCCCTATTAGTGTAAGTATCAAGCATTAAATTCTGGTCCTGATCGGAAAATATTTGACCTTGCCTCCAGGCCGTTAAAGGTCGGAAAAACGTTTTTTTTATGAAAATATGTGGCGTTAATCGAAAGAATTAGCCCTACCTTTGACATAGGTCTATGAAATTTGGTTCGTATATGAAGAATACTTGAGTAAATAGCATCCATTAAAAACACGGGCGATGCCACGCCCTCTCCATCCGAAATTCGTCGTATCCCTTCTTTCTAAAAAAAACAAATTTGTCAAATCTCTGAATCTATTTTACACATATTAATAAGATTTGATTTCAGGTAAAGTGAAGCGAACAGGATATGGCACTGTAATAATGTTAAACCAATTTAAGGTACTCGGTTGGTATAGAAGCAGAAAAAAGTTGATTGAAATTTTTTCATGAAAATTCCATAGTAGTTCATATGGGAAAAAAGAAGGCTCTTGCGTTTTTAACTGTCACCCTAATACACAAGTAAGAAGGGAGCAAAGCAAATGTTTTCATATGACTTAAAAAAAAACCATTTCATTTTGGTCACAAGTGCTTGAAAAACTGCTTGTAAATCAAATTCAACAAACTTAATGGGGGCTATCGTGAATAAATATTCCCGGGCAATTTTCTCAAACTGCCATGCATTCTCTATTGCAGTTTACGAAAATTCCCCAGGAACCTTGATTCACGATAACTCCTAAGAAGTGGCAATCAGGTTTTTGAAGCAAACACAATTGCGAGTCTATCTATTAAAGTTACGTCTGATATAGGCACGGTTTTAGATAAGGATGACATTTGTGTAATGATCATGTTAGATTTCTCAAAAGCATTTGATTGTGTTGACCATTTAAATCTTTTGAGAAAACTCAAGCATAAGTCTCGAATTTGTCACTAAAGCTGATTTTTAACTATTTGCGGAATAGATTGCTTAACATTGTTACTGATCAAGGTTTATTCAGTTCAGTGATAGCTTATTGTGGTGCCCCTCAGGGCTCAGTCTCAGGACCACTTTTGTTTTCCTTATTTAATAATGATTTACCAGATATATAAATCTCTATCTCCAGACCTCTAGGACTGACTGAAGATTGTACTGCTAGAATTAATGAGGATTTAGGTAATTTTCAAGCGTGATCGATAAGAAATAAGCTTAGGTTAAGCCCATCCAAATGTGAAGATATTTTATGCTCTAGGAACTCTGTTAGCTTACAAGATTTTCCTCCACTTATTTGGAATGGCACAACTATCCCACTTACTGAAAATCTTAAGTTTCTTGGTTTTGAAATTAATTGTTCTTGCTGTAGTAGCATCACAATGGAAAAGATTATTCAGATCTTAGAAGTCTAAGAGTCTAATTTGAAAATACTGCTGGTTAAAAGTTTAATAATCCCATTTTTAACCAACAACTGCTCAGTTTACCCTAGCTTGGATTCTATGTGTAAGCATTAATTGAACGTAGCGTTTAATGATTGCAGTACCTGGAGACAGATCCCTGCTCCGTCAACAATCTGATCTTATTATTTTAGTCGATGTTTTTATTCATAGCTTTTTTGTTGTGAAATTCGTACCTTTTCACCTCTAATGTTCATGCTTTCAAAATGAGAACTCGGAAAGTATCGAATGGTGTTTTTCTATATCAAAAACTCAAAATTTTTTTTGTGGAAATAGAATGCCTTTAAATAAATAAACGGGATATGCCACGCACCCAAAATATTTCGTCTTTTGTATAGCGCTGAAATATCTCATCTTCAAAGGATCATAACTCGGAAAATAAGAGTCCTATTGAAAAATCCAAAGAGATATTTTGATGAAGAAGAGTATGGCTATTCGACACCTTTTCTTGTAGCTACGTTGTAAGACTGAACACAGCGTTTCCTTCAACTTCAAGCAAGTATGTTTGAAAATCCTGCATGTATAATGGCAGTTCTGCTGATGAAGACGGATTCAGCGTCAAAAAGTACATAAGGCTGCATATAGGAAATAAAAAGTTCATTCCATTTATTTTTGTGCCTGAGCAATTAACGAAAACTTTTACTTTGGTAAAAAGTGGACGTGGCAATTATTGAACAAAGCCTACTTTTCGTCAAGCTTTAGATCAAGGGTGTTAGCGTTTTCAAATCACTGAGCCAAGCGCAGTCAGCGCAAAATTTTCGCTTTTACAACAACTTCAACTACAACAATCGCAAAACCTATTTTTTGTTGTTTTTTGGTGGCTCGTTTGCAACAACAACAATATTTCAATGATTTCTTAAATTTCTGAGAACTACAACACACACGAAAAATGTTTGTTGTTTTTTTCTATGCGAAACAACAAAAACAATTTTTCACTAATATTTTAATTCCGCGAATTTTGACGAGCTCAAAAAAAAAACAACAAACATTTTATGTGTGTGTTGTAGTCCTCAGAAATTTTAAAAATTATTGAAATATTCTTGTTCTTGTAGGCGAGCCAAAATTGACTCACTTTTGTTCTACGCTGACACCCTTGCTTTAGATACTCATAATCAGATCCGAATACCAAATTTCATCAAAATAAGTTGTACCATTTGCGAGAAATGGCAATTTATATGTTTTATTTGTATGGGCGGTTATACGCGCACTGGCGATATTTTGCCCACTTTCAGGTCGTAGGTGCGTAAGTTTCTAATAGCAAGCTGACTCTCTATAGTTAAATTCAAAAAGATTGCTTTCTATCAGTTTTCTTTTTATACCGTATTCAATTCTTGTGGGCGGTGCCACGCCCTTCAACGAGTTTTCCCAATATAACGACATATCACATATTAATACTTGTTTATAGAGGTAACATCTCCGAAATTTTCATTAAAATTGTTGGAGTCGTTTTCGAGTAATATTGAATAAAAATTTTCAATACCTTCTATGGTATATAAAAATCAACCAATGTTGCCAATGGCGTCTTTTGTGCATTTTTTGAACATTTTTTAGGTTTGAATATTTCGGAGAAAAATAAAGATATCGATATAGATCAAAGTGAGTTTTAAAGAAAGAGAATAGAAATTTTAAAAACCCTATCGAGCTTTATGATTAACAATTACTTCGTCCTGTCATATAACCTCAAAAGTGGTGAAAAAACCGTACGTGCCAAAATTTCAGGTTAAAATATCTCAAAATTCAGAAATGATAGAGCAATTTCAAGACCAGATTCGGATTAAGCATCAAAAAATACATTAGAACTGACTATTTTAGTTTCTATATATTGATCATTATTTTTTTAGTACGCAAAAATTAAATTTTTCGATAAGTAAAAATGCAATATCTCGTAAACGATATTAGATAGAATTTTCCAGCTTACAGTTTTTTAATCTAAAAATAAGCATAAAACCTTTTGCATACTAATTTTTTGTATCCAATTTAGTCAAACTTTTTTTTTGGTTTTAGTACAGAGTCCCGGGCTAAAAAATGGGTTTTTCGGCCCTGGTTTGAAAAAGTGCCGTTCACTTTGAAAATAGAGCTATATATGTTTCATCTCAGAGTCATTCTACACATTTTCCCGACAAAAACATTTTGGGTGCAAGCACTTTTTATTTAAAACACGTGGGGAGAGGTGTGATATACAAACAAATATACAATTTAAGCTCGTATAAGAAGAGAAGATAAGGTACGATTTTAATATACAGATGTACTAAGACAAGAACGTGTAGGTCATACTAAAAAAACATTGCTTGGCCTAAGTTTAGCACACTATTATAAGTACCGTAATCATTTAAAATAGCATAATTCAGTGCCCAGAATAGTTGTCTGAAATGCTCCGCTTTATGCAATCACACAGAGCACTATAGGTCAAAAAGCACACTTTTTTGGCCAAAATTCAATTTTTACAAGTGTTGCTATTGAGTTTTTGTTGATGCAGTGTAACGGAGTATACTTCAATACAAGCAAAAATGTTTTTTGTTTTGGGGTAAAATAATTTTCCGTTCCTCAGCAATGTGTCAAAATTGATGCATTTGTATATTACTGAGATAACTCAAACAAATCATGATTTTAGCTCTTTTTTTCGATCAATAAAAAGTAATTAAAATAATTTGTTTTTATCTAAAATAAAAATTTATAAAATTGATGATGTTATGAACCTATAATGCAATGTAGTTCAAAACATTTAAATATATTTTGGTTTTCTGTGGAAAAATTTAAAATTCAAATTAGACCCCTGACTTTTAGTATTTTTTTTAAATTTTGAACTTCGTGTAAGCTTTTACAATTTTGTTGGAATTTGTTAGTCCTAAGAAACCCAAAACTAGTAAGACGGTGCTATTTTTAATGTTATTTAGAAATAAAGACGCCCGATTTTGCCCGTTTTTTTTTAATGAATTTTTTTGTCAGGTAACTTTTTTTCCGCAATTCCGATTTATTCGAAGTCTGGTTGCAAAAGACAGACGAAAAAGAAAAAGAAGAAGCTGTTTTTCAATTTCTTATTAGAAAATACTGAAGATACTACGAGAACAAGTAACTTGGGTAAAAGTGCGCATAATTTTTGCATTAGGTTTTTTGAAAAATAGAGATATTTGAGGTCAATATACGAAAAATAAGTACTTTTGTTACTTTTGAGGTTAGTTGTAGACTGCACAAAATTTTTTTTTATTTTTTTTGTATAATTCATTTAGTAGTTATTCCTACATTACTGAGTACGACTTTTAGCTTCAAAATGAGCTCTTAAAAAGTGCCAAACAATACTTTCTTCAAAAGTTATTGCAGCTTTAAAATGATATCATAAAATCCAAAGTTGTGTCGTTTTACCCGTTTTATGGGATTTCAAAATGTCATGACATGTCATCTTAAATCGGCCATAACTTTTAAAGAAAGTATTGTATGGCATTTTTTAAGAGCTCATTTTGAAGAAACATAACAGAACTACGTTATACATTTGGTAAAAAATATAATGAAAATTTTGTGCAGTTAGCATCGAACCGCAAATATAGCCAAAATAGCAATTTTTCATTATTTTGACCTCAAATACCTCCAAATCCTGAAGTGGTGGGTCAATTCTGACCTCGGATTCGAATTCAACGCATGGAGTTACTTCGGAAATGTTTAAAAACAAAACCTTGGTGATATGTGTTATTTATTTAGAGAATTTATTACGTGCCATTTTTGACCCGATTTTTTTCAGAATTGTTCTTTTAGTCTAGAGTCAACATAAGAACTACATTTACAGTCGGTATCCGTGATAATATGGGCGTTATGAATTTTGGCCAAAAAAGTGTGCCTTTTGCCCTATAGTGCAGAGGTTTAAAGTTAATTTTACCACGCCTTATGCATTTAATAATGTAACGCTCCTTCCTTGTCACCGCAATTTGGCTCTGGAATAATCTTCCAGTTGAGTTGCAAACAATCCCGAGAAAAAATTAGTTCAGGAATTCCGGATTAGGATCAGATCTGGATCAGGTATTCCTTAATACGGCCATCTGATCAGTTCCAAATCAGAATCTGATACCAAAAATCTTAATACGGTTCAAGTGCGTTGTTTAAATCAGTATCGCATCAAATTTGCAGAACTAAATAAATATTCCATATCAAAACGACCAGAGAAAGTTTTTAGGCGGTTATCATGTTTATATCATAACAAATGCTACAAAATGTTTTAGATATCGTTTTGTGGCCGGACGAAACTAAAATTTATTTATAAGGATATGACCCGATCCTCAATAATAAATATATTACTTTTCTAATGAGGATCGGAAATATTCTGATCCGTTCCTGAAAACTTTATGGGATCCGGTTCAGGTCCATTTCATATGAGGTGTGATGTTCCTCACTCGTTCCTGATCATTCTTCAGGCAAGTTTGATCCGAATCGGATCTCAACCTGAACTTTTTTCTAGTCGGGATCAAGCCATTCATTGACTCAATTTCAAAAGAAGCTTTTTCAATACAATTCTAATAATAGCAGTTAAGATAATTTTATTACTTTTAAGGCTTAGTAGTTATTCCTAAATACAGTTTAAATTATGTTAATTTTTAATTAAACATTTTACTGTTTTTATATTTTATTTTGGTCAAACAAATACACATTGTCAATATTGTTAATGCTTATTCATAAAATACACTATCTTCTGTCATTCTATGTAAATTATTAAACAGTAAATGAAATAAAGGAATTAAATAAAATAAATGATATAAATGAAATAAATTAAATAAATGAATTCAATGAAATGTGAATTCAGTTCAAAAAAAAAAAAAAAAACTAGTTAGTGGCAAACATTAATTACCCTACACCGCAGTATTTTGAAAATTTTGCTTCTAAGGGAGATGCCACAACCACTTCTCCGAATTCTCATTGCTTTTACTCAGATCTTGCAATAACTGTTCTCAGTGGCTGAGGAAATTTCGTTGCATTATCTCAAAAAATGCTTTCAGTATAACCTTTAGAAACTTTTTCGTATTTGGGAGGTGCCACGCCCTCTTGTCCGAGTTAATTTATTTTTTCTCAGAGCTTGCATTCACTGTTTTTTATAATCTGAGTAAAATTTTGATCTATTATCTAAAAAAACGATTTCAGTATAACATTTTGAAACTTTTTCTTACATGGGAGGTACCACGCCCTCTTGTCTGAGTTCGCCTCGTTTATGATCAAAGCTTGCAGTTACTGTTCTTAGTTTCTGAGTGAAATTTTGTTGGATTATCTTGAAAAACACATTCAGTATAGCGTTTTGAAACTTTTGCGTATATGGGTGGCGCCACACCCTCTTGACCGAGTTCGCCTTGTTTTTGCTCGAAGCTTGAGCTTATCGTCCCTAGTATTTATGTGTATTTTGGTTGCATTGTCGTGAAAAAACTCATAAAGTTACATTATGAATGTATTTTTTGTATGGGCGGTAGGCGTGTCCGTTGACCGATTTCGCTCATTTTCAATCCCACGATCTAGCTTTTTTGACGAAGATACTGTGTTAAATTTCATCGAATTATCTTGGTCAGTTTTCACGTGAAAACTATTTCCACGCACAGACAGACACCCAGCCAGCCAGCCAGACAGACGGACATGGCTGTATCGACTCAGGAGGTGACGCTGATCAAGAATATATATACTTATCCATACCTGCCACGCCTTCTTCTTCGCTTTCCATACGGAAGGACAAAGTGAATATACCCTGGGTGTAGGGTATAAAAAGGATTACATTGCGTTTCTTTCGGTGCCACTACGAAAGCAATCTTTAGTTAAGAAAATGAAGCAAGAAGCTGAAATACAAAGGTTGACATAATGATGCAAGTACAGAAAGATGTCGAAAAGTTGCTTATAAATAAAGAAAACAGCAACATAAAAATGTATTGACAAAAACTACCTTTCTAGAGTAACTATGATATAAAGCCAAATCTGTACGATAGAAATTTTATTTTTATGACGCAAAAGTATTTAACTATAAAATTTAGAAAAGAAATATGGACATTTCCCTAGTGACGTAACTCACCATTCGTACGACAATATATTAAAATGGAAAGTGAAAACCCAAATTTTTAAAAAGGCTTTTATAAATTTGCGTAGTAATTAAGTACCACCATATTCAGTAAGAAAATTACAACAATCGACTCAAAGGATTTAAAGATATGTAAATATAAGCAATAATATGCAATGACGTTGCACTGCAAAAAACCTAAGAGCTGAGCAGCTAAATGGAAAAACTATGTGTTTTAGAAATGCATAAGGGAATCGGTAGCTTAGGATATGTTTCTTACGCGTCTTTCAGTCTGCCGTGCTGAATCAGTTGGATATGTATGTGACTGGCCTAAAAAATTGTTAATTTAAAATAGGTGCAGCGACAAAAGCACCGTTATTCACTTCATAAACGAGCTCTTTCTGTTTTTCCGTTGTCACTGTGGAGCAGACTGGATCAAAATACTAAAAAAAGATCAAGATCAAGACCGTTATGGTCTTGGTCAGGATGATCATCAAGAAAATGTTTTCTTAACACTTTTGGAGATGCCCTCAAATTTTCAGAATGGATCGTCAAGAATTGTGGCTGCAATGAATTTTTAAACTTGTGCGTTCGCGCTGGGAAATGCGCGCGCTCGCTTAGGTTCGCGTCAATCGTGTTCATTCCTGTCGCGTTTGACTGGTTTCCTGCAAAATAATAGGAATGAACACGCTTGACGCGAACCTGAGCGAGCGCGCGCATTTCCCAGCGCAAACGCACAAGTTTAAAAATTCATTGCAGCCACAATTCTTGACGATCCATTCTGAAATTTTGCGGGTGTCTGCAAAAGTGTTAAGAAAACATTATCTCGCAAAAAAAACCAAAAAAAACAGTACCAAATTTGAAAAAAATTAATTTGTTTAGGAAACTGTCATTTTTTTTACAAACAATTACTTGACTCGATTTGTAATATCCTTCATTCGAAAGCTGAGAAAAAAGCATACATTTCATCATGGTTTGATACATTGTTAATTAAATATTTCTTTTGCATATAAGCAAGTATTAAGAGGAACTTTCTTTGAACCTGAAAAATTGAAAAATTCATAACTTGAGAAATGTGCATATCCTGACGAAAAGAAAAAATACGTGTCCTTTATTTTGAGTCAAAGAATGCGAAAAAAAATTATTCGGGTCAAAAAATATATATATATATATATATAGAAACAAATATACAATTTTAGCTCGTATAAGAAGAGAAGATATATAGAACTCATAATAGGTCCCGTTCATTTTTTTTTTTTTTTCGTCTGTTTTGTTTTAAAGATCCCTTTAGTATATTTGTGCACAATAATCCAATGATATGTAAACCTTTTGTCTAGATGGATTTCTTAATGGAACCGCTGTGCGACATACCGTTACGGTTACGTGTGTTTGTTCGGTTTATGTACGTACGGCACCGCACCACATTAACCCAACTGGCAACAGAAGCAAGCACAGGCTCCGCCCATTTTTATTACAGCCCTTGTTTTTTTTTCTGTGACGTGACTACGAAGGCGACGATGAAGACAGCGTTTGACTATGACGACGACGATGATGTTGACGTGAAGGACGCGAAGCGAAGCAATAGAATGACGATAGCGCAGTCAGCTCTTATTTTTTATGCTCAAGAATCCTCTCAAGTACACTCATCGCAACTTACGTGAGAGTTTATATGTATATGTGGCAAAGCCGAATTTTTTATAGATTTTTTTGCGTTTTAGTGCTGCTTTTTAGCTAAAATTTTTTGTTTTTCTTTTACAAAAGCAGCAACAGCGGCAGCAGCCTTCAGCTGCCACTGTTTTCTTTTGACTTTTTTGTTTTCGTCAACTTTTCTTTCCTTTTTCCTCGTACATAAGTATGTACTTACTTTCTTTCAGAGTTTCTAGCTGTATGCTGCTTATCTCCGACTCATCATTGTAATTCAAGGGGGTGCTTCAAATTACCCCATAGTAGGTACTTCTTACTAGGAATGGAGAAGTGAGTTTTTTGGAATGTAATTATATTTCTTTTCAATTCA
Source organism: Calliopum simillimum (assembly GCA_951812925.1). Lineage (NCBI taxonomy): Eukaryota > Metazoa > Arthropoda > Insecta > Diptera > Lauxaniidae > Calliopum > Calliopum simillimum. Next base: position 4,478,867 of record OX638373.1, on the reverse strand, counting down.
AAAAAAAATTCATATGGGCGTGAGAGTGCTTAAAATTGTTCATTACTTATGGGAATTTCTTAATATTTTCCATTATTTAATAAACAGTTTTAAAATATTTTAATACATATATAACGACTTTAATTCAATGTTTTAGGGCCTTTTTTATCTAATCATTACCCTGTAGGAAAATCAACTAGTTATAAATTAGTTGTTCAACTAGTTTTTTAGCAACCATAACTAATTGAATGTTCGATTTATTTTCTTTGAACAAACTGTTTATTTTAACATTATGATGTCCTAGGCGCAAACTAGTCCGATTATAGATGGCATTTTAACTAGTTTGATGTTAGTTGTGGTAAGCTAGCTTGCAAATCAGTTTTCAGCCATCTGCAGCGTATAGATTCCATAGTTAACTGAAAAGACTATCCCATAGCTATAACCATTTTTTATGAATGATCCAAGTTAAAACAATAAGGCTTCAGGGCACAACCAAATCTAGTTTTAACTTTAGAGCCGTTCAAAAAAAAAAAGGACTAACAGCGAGATACTAATTTTATATGATAGTTACATATAAGTATATCAGTTTATTGTGCATTTTTATCAATGAACAAATGATGAAACAAATTAAAAATATGAAAAGAACTAGGAAAGTTTGATACACATCGAATGAAATAATAACATTAGTACAAAGATATTATTCATGATTTAAAAATGTGATGATGAGTCAAATATTTCCTGTTACGAAAATCTGCATCAGAAATAAGTTTATGTGATTTTAAGGAATAAGTTAAGACGCCATTTATTTTTTTGGCAGCTTGAATACATTTTGTGCAACCGTGAGTAGAGGTATGCCCAACGATACCACAAGTAAATGCCTTTGCTGGAGCATCACACAAAATTGCTCTTATTTTGATTTTAATGATTTTGTTTTTGACAGTAAGTCCACAATCAAGCAAATGACTTATGTCACTAATAAACTCCTTCAAAAACTCACTAATGCACTTTGGTTTAGTTTTTCCAACGTAAACACCTACGCAAAATACAGAAGTGTTTTCAATATTAACAATTTTGAGTAAAATTGGCCAAAGCTGCGTTCTTGAGCTTTTATATAAAGGTAGTCCGTCAATGTTGATATCGAAAACAAGTTCATCTCTAAGCACTATTAAATCTTTGATTTTATTTAATTGCCTTTTAATCCCATAGTGCAAATATGTTCCCGGGAAAACACTTCTGGTAACCACTTTTTCTTTAATTTCAAGAAAACCCTTGGCACTTCGTGGAACGTCTAAATTTTCCTCTCTTAAAATTTCCAAGAGTTCTTCGAAGCTATCCCTAGACGGCCTATTTTTGAGGTACCAAGACTGAAGCTTTTATTTGAAAGTTTTTTGTATGGGCGTGTGGTCAGGTTGACTGACTGATGGCGTAAGCTCTGTTTCATAAAAATTTGTAGTATTTACATCTTGCATAACGTTATCACAACTTGATTCACTTTTATATGCATATAATTTTTTAAAATTAAGTTCCTTTTGCTTTTTTATAAGGCGCCTTATATTTCGTTTGCTCATTTTGAGCCTCTTACCAATTAACCACTTAATTGCACTGATTATTTGCTTTTTTATAATTTCACTGATAATATTTCAGCACGACACAACAAACACGACGAAACAAATTCAAAATTTATGAAATTTATATTTCAAATAATTTGAAAGAAAAAACTTTATTTTAAATTTATTTAGAACTTTTTGTTTTCAACAAACCGATTGATTTCCGCATGTATATAAAACTACTTACGCAGTTAGTTGTCCATCAATTAGTTCAAAATTAATTTTTTGCTCGACTAGTTTGTTAAGGCCTTACAGGAAAGTGGTTGATCTCTGCATGTATTTAAACCACTTGTGCAAGTAGTTCTGAATCAACTAATTTAAAAATTAGAAATTTCGTCAACCAGTTTGTTATAGTCCGACAGGGTACTTATAATCAAAGGTCGGCACCACTACATAAATAATAGATTGTATGTAGTTGTGCAAAGAGAGAAAAAAAAAACAATAAACAAATAATTTTATTTTGTTGTCAAATCATAATTTATAAAAAAATCAGTTTGCCTGTACACGGGAAAACAAGTGTTTCAAAAATTTTTATTTTTTAAAATTGTATGTAGGTGAATTGTGTTTTATCTATTGAATTGACAAAGAAACAATTTTAGTACCCAAGCAAGTAGAAGAGGATCAAGATTTAATTACAACAAGAACAACAAAATGTTTCACTCGGATCCAGTTTCGGAGAGATAGCCGTCAAAAGATCCGGATTTAGCTAAAAGTGAAGAAGTCCTTTAAATATTTTCCAAGTTATAAGGGTCAAAAGAAAGATTAAAAATATTTTAGTCTTTCACCGGTCCAGTTCTCGAAATTGGTAGATATTTTTTAAACCATTATTTCTGACAAAAAATTGTATCATTGGTTCATAGTTTTAGAAAGGTTAAGAATAGCACTGGAGATGACCGGTGTCATCATAACTTAGGCCGCAGTTGGACCATCTTATATCCGGTTTATATCTTCGTTGTCCAATTATAAGAACCATTTCGAATTTTTATAAGCTTTAAAATAGTTTGGGGCTTTTTTGAGCGAAATCTGCAAGAGAAATGAAGAATGAACTCTTCGACGTCAGTATATTTACAAATTTCACAAAGATGTCTTACGTCAGTGGGCTCGAATCTTGAGGTGTACCTGCGTATAAAATAGTGCCCTGTAATGACCCAAAATAAAATTCAGAGGCATCTCCTAGCGTCATAATGTGACCATATCTTCTTTGACGTAGAACATGTTGTCGAATCAGACCATCTAAGATGAGCCCACAAAATAAATTTTGAGTCAATGCAAGTGGTTTCATAACATATGTTTTAGAAATTGTGTCAGTTGAAGACCCTTTCTTAGCAAGTCCTTCGGCATCAATAATCAAACAGCAGAGGGTCATATCTGAAGTAATTTTCTTCATAGAATTCTTATTCTCTATCACGCCAAGATTCTTAAAAATTATAGCCTAATCGCAATTTATAAATTTTTTTTTAGTGTACATATTTTACGAATGGGTGACGCAAATCGACTTTCTCAGTCGACTGCTCGATTCATACTGAATGAAAATATTTATATTTTTTGACATAGAAATAAAATTTTATAATCACATTTTTTATACATGTGAACTTTGTTCTCTAGGGGTACCCCTTGCCGACCTTTGCTTATGTATGTATGTATGTATTCTCCTTTAACTCCTAGGAGGAGCATAGGCCAATCTTAAAATATTTTTCGTAAAAATTTCAAAAAACCGTTAAAATTGGAACGAACAAAGAAAGGCGCAAAAGCAGTAAAATTTATATCTTCTCTTCTTATACGAAATAAAATTGTATGTATTGTACTTATGTACCTATGTACTTATGTACTTATCTATGTACATATGTATGTTTGGAACGGGCAAAACTTTTTCTCGAAAACGGTTACAGCGATTTTAATGAAACTTCGAATAATGTTAGATATTAGCATACAATGAAGAAAGAGCTAGGTTTGAATTTGTAAACACTCACCAGAAGGCGTGGCACTGCCCTAAATTTTTAATTTGGTTTATTCATAACTCGTAAACCATACAAGGTATTTGGATGAAATTTAGTGAGCGGGTACGGCTTTATAATACCTTGTAACAGATAAAAGTGGGCGGGATCGAAGGAGTGCCACGCCCATTTTTTTGCCGTTGAAAATTTTGATTCAATATTACTCGAAAACGACTCCAACAATTTTAATGAAAATTTAGATGTTACCTCTGCAAACAAAGATTAATATGTGATACGCCGATATATTGGGAAAACTCGCGCTGAAGGGCGTGGCACCGCCCACAAAAATATAAAACGATATAAAAAGAAAACATTCTGAAATTAACTGTGAGGAGACTACTTGCTATAAGGCATCTCAAGGCATCGCAAATGTTACAAGGTATATTAATGAAATTTGGTATGTAGGTTCTGCTTATCAATGCTTTGTAATAAACGAAAAGTGGGCCGTATCGAAGAAGTGCCACGCACCTTTTTTTACCATTAAAAATTTTGATTCAATATTACTCGAAAACGACTCCAATAATTTTAATGAAAATGAAAGAGATTTTACCCCTAAAAACAAGTACCAATTTGTGATAAACCGTTATATTAGGAAAACTCGTTGGAGGGCGTGGCACCACCCACAAAAATATAAAACGCTATAAAAAGAAAACTACTAAAGCAATCTTTCTGAATTTAACTGTATGGAATCTCCTTACTATTAAGCACCTATGCTATGACCTGAAAGTGGGCAAAATATCGCTGGTGCTCGTGGAACCTCCCATACAAGTAGAACACATTAAATGCTATTTTTCCCAAATGGTACAACATATTTTGATGAAATTTGGTTTGCGGATCGGGACCATTAGAATCTAAAGCATAACGAAAAGTGGGCTTTGTTCAATAATTGCCACTCCCACTGTTTACGAAAATAAAAATTTTAGTTAATAACTCAGGAACAAAAAAAAAAAAAAATGCATTGAACTTTTTATTTGTTATATGCAGTCTTGTGTACTTTTTGACGCTGAATCCGTCTTTATCAGCAGAACTGTCCTGCAGGATTTTGAAATATCCTTGCTTGTAGTTGAAGAAAACGCTGTGTTCATTCTTTCAGCGTATCTACAAGAAAAGGTGAAATAATTTTTTATTAACGATGTCGAATAGCCACACTCTTCCTTATCAAAATATTTTTGCAGATTTTTCCAATAGGACTCTTATTTACCGAGTTATGATCCTTTAAAGATAAGATATTTCAGCCCCCATACAAAAGACTAAATATTTTGGGTGCGTGGCATATCCCATTTATTTATTTTAGGGCATTCCAATTCACCAAAAAAATTTGAGTTTTTGATATTTTTCTATACCATTCGATACTTTCCGAGTTTTTTCCTTATTATTATTCTCATCGGTTAATTTACCATTTTGAAAGCATGAACATGGGAGGTGAAAAGGTGCAATTGCATAACAAAAAATAACTAATTATAAAAACATCGTCTAAAATAATAAGGTCAGATTGTTGACGGAGCAGGGATCGGTCTCCAGGTACTTATTGTTTTTATTTAAAACTTAATCTCGTTTTAGCCTTTTATAAAAGAAGGAATACTATGTCAAAGCGATTTCAATCTTAATATAAAAAAGTTTTAATCAACCCATTAGTGCCCAGCGGTGCCATACGGCACCCAAAACTAAGTTAACTTGAAAAATGATTTAAAATTAATCAAAACAAGTAACGACTTTGAAAACTAGATAAGTATGAATTTGGATATATTATCTGCTATTGGAAATTGCTTTTTTTGTTTGTTTATGTCAAGTATTCGTGGTAGTTATAGTTATTTGATTGCTTGTTGGCAGCAAATTGAAAAATATTTTGATGCCGTATGACTTGAGGTAAGGAGTCACCTTTTGTCGTTATTTAGTCATATATTTTGCAACTTTTTGTAAGCAGTTTTATTTTAAAAAGACGAATGAGTATTTTAAAGAAAAAATCAACAAAATCCGTTTTAAAATAAACGAGTTGTTGCACCGCTGGGTGCCATATGGCATCGCTGGGCATTACCTAGCACGAAAGTTATTGTTTCCCTATGTGCCGTAAGGCACCGCTGGGGGCATTAGCCAACAATACATTATGTATGTACTTAAGTGGTATCGGGGGCCATACTTTTTACAGCCCTGAATATATCAATTATTCTTATTGTTCTATATTTGTATATATGAGTTAAATATTTAAGTACCTTTTGTCTCAATAAATAACTAGAACTTGAACTTAATCACAATTTGTATAGTATAAAATCTACATGTTGGGTTTTATTTTTGACTTTTAGGGAATAAGTTTACATAAATTAAAAAAGCCTTTTGAATTCTTTATTGCATTTGCTAACAAGAGTTTCGTCTCACAGGATTTAATCATTTAAACATACTATTTTTTTTCTCCTTAATTATGCTGTAATCTAAGTTTATAGCTTTATTTTGACTAGTTAGTGATAAACAATATATAATTTAATTGTTTGAAGTACATATAAGAACATTTTTTTACTAAAAACAGTAAAATTTTCCTGTTAAATTAAAAAAAAAACAAATGTATATGAATGTCCAGTGGTGCCATATGGCACCCAGTCATTGAGCCGTTCCTAACCAAGACTTAGTAAATTTTTTTTTAATGGACATAGCTTAAGTCCAGGAAAAACTGGCAAAAAACAATTCAAATTTGAATGAAAAATATATTTTTAATTAACGTACGAAAACTAATACCATTTTACATAAGTACGAATATTATACAGGTTGGGCGGGAATCGGTAGAACACCGGAAAATGTAAGATTCCTGGAACTATTCTGAACAACTTTCCTCAGTTCCATTTACCGAAATTCGCAAAACCAACAGAGTTTTTGGACTAAGGCAATAAAGGGACAAAATTAATGTCATAATGTATATAAATTGGCTGACATTTTGCAAGAAATGAACAAAATTGTGCTTTGTTTTGACAAAAAGTTTTCCTGATGGTGTAAAAATGATAGCGTTAAGTTGAAAAAATTATATCGGTCAAATTACTCAAACATGTATGCCATTACATTTGTTCCTTTTTGGACTTATGAATCTTTCAAAAATAACGGTACAAATAGCTCTGTTTGTTTTGTGAATTTCGAAAAATGGAACTAAGAAAAGTTGTTCAGAATAGCCCTGGAGTCTTATATTTTCCGGTGTTCTACCCGGATTCCCGCCCACCTTATAGATATTTTATACATATATTCTTAAATTTTATTTAGGAATCAGCCCATTAAAATAAGGTTTTGATTTATAAGAAATCTTCTCTAAGGCTGTGATATTAAAATTCAAGCGAGTCACTAATAAATAAAATTCGTCAATATCTTCAGAAGTTGAAAGTTCTTTGAAGCTTTTCTTTAACTTTAGAATAAAAACTCTTTTTTTTTTGCAATTTAGGGGGTTATAATTTACATCTGAACATTCTGTCTATTTTATTTTTATTAATACCCAATTTTTTTTATATATATTTTTATAGTGATCTATACACCCCTGAGTAATCTTTATGCAAATATTACAACTTTTTGTTTCAAGTGGTTCAAGTGCATGTGTACATGTACATATACATGCAAATTATCCAATACCATAATGTAGAACCCTCGTTTTACCACACTATGCGCCCCATTTTGCATTACGCTTAACCCAGCAAACATTTTCAATCGCGGACAATCTTCCAACATTTTTGGGGATGCATTTACAATTCTTTCACGCGAGCTTTCCGCGATAAAAATTGTCTGAGAGTAACAGAAGATTCTTTTAACAGTCTCCTGGTAGATCATTGCAAATCAACCAACTCTGCGAAACTTCGGCGCGGTTAATAGAAGATTCCTTTAACACTCCTCTGCAAGAGAAAATAATAATATTAAAAGCTTGACTGACTTTGCTCTACTTAATAATAAAGGTTTATGAAGAACCTGATCCTTCAAAGGCATTTGACGTATTTTCGGAAATTTTAAGAAATCATTGTAATAGTTGTACTACTTTTAATACTGCCAAAGTGTCTAAGCTTAGAAAATTTAAACCATGGATGAACCAAGGTCTTCATAATAAAATACATAGAAAAAATATGTTCTACAAGAAAGTAAAAAGAAATCCAAGCAATGATGGCCTAAAAAACGAGTATAAAACTATTTGTAAACAAATTCAAAATGAAGCTCTTGATTGTAAAAATAACTTTTACGTAAATGAATTCAGTCAAGTCAGAGGTGACGCTAAAAAATTATGGAAATTGGTTAATAACTTGTTAAATAGATCCACTAAAAGAGAAAAAATTTCAAGTTTAAAAGTTAATGATATATTTACTAATATCAGATGATATGGATAAAGCGGAAGCATTAAATAACTTCTTTATCAATGTAGTTGGAAATGCGGTGCCTAATGGTACTCAAACTTGTAAATGTATAGACAAAGACCAATCGGAAGCATCGAGCATCTATCTTGAACCAGCTACGTCTATTGAAATTTTTAAAATAATAATGTCCCTAAAAAACTCTAGCTCGAAAACGACATAGTTTTTCAAATACTTTTATAAAAAAAAATCGTGCATAATGTTGCTGACGTACTCTGCCATATAGTTAACAAGAGTATGGAAGCTGGAATCTTCCCAGAACCATTAAAAAAAGCAGAAGTTATACCGTTATTCAAAAAAGGAGATTAACAGATGCCGAATAATTACCGTCCTATTTCAATACTTCCCTCATTTTCGAAAATCTATGAACGAGTCATGAAAGCTAGAATTTTGCATTTTCTGAACAAAAAAACTAGTAAGGGTGTAAATTTTGGCCTGGCCAAAAAATAAATACCCTACACTGCAGTATTTTGAAAATTTTGCTTATATGAGAGGTGCCACGCCCTCTTGTCCGAGTACACCCAGTTTTTGTTCAGAGCTTGCATTTATAGTTTTTAGTGTCAGAGTAAAATTTAGTTGGATTATCTCAAAAAACTTTTTCAGTATAGCATTTTGAAACTTTTGCTTATATGGGAGGTGCCACGCCCCCTTGTACGATTTCAAACAATTTTTGCTGAGAGCTTTCATTTATAATTTTTAGTGTCTGAGTCGAAGTTGGTTCGAATATCTCAAAAAACGCTTTCAGTATAGCGTTTTGAAGCTTTTGCTTGTATGGGAGGTGCCACGCCCTCTTGTCCGAATTCGCTCAGTTTTTTATCAGAGCTTGCGCTTACAATTTGTAGTACTTATGTGTATTGTGGTTGCATTGTCGTGAAAAATACTCCTAAAATTGCATTTTGAATATAATTTTTGTATGGGCGGTAGGCGTGTCTGTTGACCGATTTCGCTCATTTTCAATCCCCCGAGCTAACTTTGACGACGGAGGCAGTGTACCAAATTTCATTGAATTATCTTGCTCAGTTTTCCCAAAAAGTGTATTTCAACACACAGCCAGCCAGCCAGCCAGCCAGCCAGCCAGCCACCCAGCCAGCCAGCCAGCCAGCCAGACAGACGGACATGGCTATATCGACTCAGGAGGTGACGCTGATCAAGAATATATATACTTTTCTATATCTGCCACGCCTCCTTCTCTGCGTTACAAACGGAAGGACAAAGTGAATATACCCTGGGTGTAGGGTATAAAAATGTTCAGTGAACACCAATATGGTTTCCGATCAAATCTATCCACAGAAGATGCACTTCTTAAATTTTGCCACAATATCTATAGTGCACTCAATGATAAAAAGCAGACTGCCGCCCTTTTTATAGACATAACAAAAGCTTTTGATTCTGTTGATCATGAAACTCTTTTAAACAAAATTTACAAGTGTGGACTTAGAGTTTCTGTACATAAATGGTTTTGCTCATATTTACAAAACCGAATGCAACGAGTTAAAATAAACAATGCCTACAGCTCATTCCTTAGAATAGACTCTGGTGTACCACAAGGATCAGTTTTAGGCCCAGTACTTTTTTTGATTTACATCAACTCAATTTTTCATCAAGATTTCAAAAGTAAGACAGTAGCGTTTGAAGATGACATGGCTTCCATATACTCCAGTGACTCTTTGCTTAACTTAACAGCCAGTATCAACCATGATTTAAGTATTTTGAGGCACTGGTTTGCTATTCATAAACTTATTTTGAGTGATAAAACAAAAATTATGTTCTTTAATACTACTGGAAAGGAAGTACAAAATGACTAATTTATATTTCATCACCCAGACTGCAACAAGTATGTATTGTATTCTCCTTTGACTCTTAGGAGGAGCATAGGGCCAATAGACTGCAACAAGTACTTGATAGATAAAAATATTTGCAATTCAGCAATACACACTTCAACATATAATGCTCATTTAAGTTGTCACTCACAATGCTTCGAAATTGATTCCGTCTCGACTTTTAAGTATTTGGGTATTCTATTGGATGCAAAAATGTCTTGGTCGCAGCACACTAATGCTCTGAAAAAATATGCTAAGTGCATTATATCTCCTGAAAAACATATGCCCAAAAGAGCTGTTAATTTGCATCTATTATGGAATTTTTAACTCAAAAATGGAATACGCATTGGCTTGTTGGGGAGGTGCCAGTCAAAACAAAATAACGCCACTTCTAACAGCACAAAAACATTTAATTCGTATTATCTGTACCAAAAACCGCCTTGAACATAGCTTTGAACTATTCAAGAGTTTGGGAATTCTTCCATTGAAGCAACTGTATTTTTATAAGGCTTTAAAGGTGTTTTTTCATAATAAAGGTCACTTGATAGAACTATGTATATAACACTAATTATAATCTAAGAATAAATAAACTAAACACTGCATAAAATACAGCACTTCCTACATTCACATGCAGCGATTGCTCCAAGACTGTTTAACGAATTACCCGCCAATATTCGGTGCATACGCAACAAATTTGCGTTCTTCAGAGATGTTAAGTTGTGGCTTTTTACTTTTGATTTCAGTGAATTAAATTTACTTCTTCATATCCAAGTATAACTTGAAAACCAACTTCTGCTTTGTTTAACATATTTACCTTATTTATTTATATATTAGATTTATGTACTTATTTTGTTTTCCCCAAACATTGTTTTTGATTATTTATTCGATGTATGTTATTTGTTTGCCTTAATCTATTTAGTTATTTTATTTATTAATTTATTTCAATTTATTTATATACATATTTTAATTTATTCATTCGATTTTTATTTATATTAATTGTTTGTTTGTGTTAATTTATTTATCTATTTTAATTTATTTATTTCATTTATTTATTTAATTTATTTATTTAATTTATTTATTTAACTTATTTATTTAACTTATTTATTTAATTTATTTATTTATTAATATATATTTACCAGACAACCAAGAGGCTTGAACAATGTGCAATTGCTTGTCCTTTACACTTAGTTGTAAAAAACGTTTGTTCTCGTTGGATCCCGCACAATTTGACAATCGCTCAAAAAAAGGCTCGTGTCGATTGGTGCAAAGAATGTTGAAAAAATACGATCGCGGTGCTTCAAAAGACGTTTATAAGATCGTCACAGCTGACGAATCATAGATCTATGCGTATGAGCCCGAAACAAACCAGCTATCGACCGTGTGGGTCTTCGAAGACGAGCCAAATCCAACGAAAGTTGTTTGTGGAAGAAGCACTTGGAAGCAAATGGTCGCCTGTTTCTTCGGCAAAACTGGTCATGTGGCGACTGTTCCGCTTGAGCAACGTAGGACGATCAATTCTGAGTGGTACACCACAATTTGTTTGCCTGCAGTCTTGGGAAAAATTCGAAAAACGAACAAGAGAAGACGAATCATTGTTCACCATGACAATGCGAGCTCTCACACATCGGCTCAAACCAGCGCCTTTTTGACCGGTCAAAACGTCAAATTGATGGGTCGTCCGCCGTACAGCCCTGACTTGGCACCCAATGACTTCTTTTTATTCCCGCACATAAAGAAAAAAATGCGTGGTCAACGATTTTCGTCGCCAGAAGATGCTGTTGAAGCGTTCAAAAACCATGTTTTGGAGGTATCTCAATCGGAGTGGGAAAAGTGCTTCGACAATTGGTTTGAGCGCATGCAAAAGTGTATAAATCATACTGGAGAATACTTTGAAAATCAATAAAACCATTTTTGATGAAAAATATTCGCATTTTTATTATTAGGCCAGAAATATATCTAGCAGCCCACGTATTAGTTTATTTTTTAATACTTAATGTAAAAATTTCTTTAACATATTAAAAGTTGATACGGAAAAGTTGATGTAAATAACGGAATTTGATGGATGCTTCTTATGACAAATGATTATAAAATTTATTTTACTCGTCCAAAAAAAATATTTTATATTTAGTTTAAATTATATCCTGCATTCTATACTAGCTCCATGAGCTACAGAATGTAGGAGTAAGGACTCAATCACACTTTGTAATCTATAGTATATAGCAAACTTAATATTGTAAACTGTTCTTGCATGTGGTGGTTCAAAATAAATATTCAATTAAAAAAAAGAAGATGCATTTAAAGCTCTTCTACGCGAGCTTTTCGCGAGTAAAAGAAGATTCCTCCTTACACTCTTCTGGAAGACCATTGCAAATCAAACATCTTCGCGATGAATATACAATTCTTCCAGTCGAATTTTGCACGACAAAATTTCAGCGCGAGTAACAGAAGATTCCTCCTTACACTCTTCTGGAAGATCATTGCAAATCAAACATCTTCGCGATGAATATACAACTCTACCAGGCAAGTTTTGCGCAACAAAACTTTAGCGCGAGTGACAGAAGATTTCTCCTTACACTCTTCTGGACTCTTAGGACCTAAAGCGGTTACTTAACGGGGTCGAAGACATCTCTGGTCATGTCCGAAATCTATTTTTGAACTTTTCCCATCTATTGGAGCAATAATTTCATTTTCAAAAATGGGCTCAAAATGGTAACTAAGAGGGGTCGGGGACGGCTCTGGTCATGTCCAAAATCAATTTTCGACCTTTCCCCATCGATTGGAGCAATAAAATTTTTTCACCAAAATGGGCCCAGATCGGTCATTTAGAGGGATCGGAGACACCCGTCGTCATGTCCAAAATCTATTTTCGACCTTTCCCCATCGATTGGTGCAATAAAATTTTTTCACCAAAATGGGCCGAAATCGGTCACTTAGCGGGGTCAGAGACACCTCTGGTCATGTCTAAATCTATTTTCGACCTATCCCCATCGATTGGTGCAAAAAAAAATTCACAAAAAAGAGTCCAAAACGAATAAAAAACTAGTAAGGATGTAAAATTTGGCCTGGCCAAACATTAAATACCCTACACTGCAGTATTTTTTAAATTTGGCTCTTATGGGAGGTGCTACGCTCTCTTGTCCGAGTTCACCCTACCCTACACTGCAGTATTTTTAAAATTTTGCTCTTATGGGAGGTGCTACGCTCTCTTGTCCGAGTTCACCCAGTTTTTGTCCAGAGCTTGCATTTATAGTTTTTAGTGTCTGAATGAAAAACGTTTTGAGCTTTTGCTTATATAGGAGGTGCCACGCCCTCTTGTACGAGTTCGTCTAGTTTTAGCTTAGAGCGTGCATATATAGTCTTAAGTGTTTGAGTGAAGTTTGGTTGGATTATCTCAAAAAACTCTTTCAGTATAGCCTTTTGAAACTTTTGCTTATATGGGAGGTACCCCCCCTTGTCCGATTTCACCCAATTTTTGTTGAGAGCTTTTATTTATGATTCTTAGTGTCTGAGCCGAATTTGGTTCGAATATCTCAAAAAACGCTTTAAGTACAGCGTTTTAAAGCTTTTGATTATATGGGAGGTGCCACGCCCTCTTGCCCAAATTCTTTCAGTTTTTTCTCAGAGCTTGCGCTTACAATTCGTAATACTTATGCGTATTTTGGTTGCATTGTCATGAAAAATACTGCTAAAATTGCATTTTGAATATATTTTTTGTATGGGCGGTAGGCGTGTCCGATGACCGATTTCGCTCATTTTCAATTCCCCGAGCTACCTTTGACGACGGAGGCAGTGTACCCAATTTCATTGAATTATCTTGCTCAGTTTTTCTAAAAAGTGTATTTCAACACACAGCCAGCCACCCAGCCAGCCACCCAGCCAGCCACCCAGCCAGCCACCCAGCCAGCCAGACAGACGGACATGGCTATATCGACTCAGTAGGTGACGCTGATCAAGAATATATATACTTTTCTATATCTGCCACGCCTCCTTCTCTGCGTTACAAACGGAAGGACAAAGTGATTATACCCTGGGTGTAGGGTATAAAGATTCGCCTAAGACTCTTCTGTAAGATGGTTTGAAATCGAACTTTATCATGAATAACTAACAACTCTGCCAGACGAGTTTTACATGATACAAGATGGCCAACTACGACATGACGTCAGCTCCTGAGAAATTTCAAAAAAATTAATAATTTTTTTTTCTAAAGGGCAATATTTCTGAGGCCCGGTATTTATCACGAAGCAAAATGTCAAACTACACGGTATATTTTGAACGGCACATAAATTTTGACAGATAACACAGACCTGCGTTTTTGAAAAGGTTATAAAGTATGAAATCAGAGTAGGTGATTTTTATAGATTTTTGCTCGCTGAATCCCAATATGACCTCCAATTTGCTCCATCTCGTCTGAAATTTTAGTTATCCTTGATTTAAAGTGCATAAAACGCTATTTTCAGACATGTGGCGTACATCCTGAAAGTAGTCGAGTTCTTTTTTGTCAGCGGCATTGAATAGCACTGAGCTTCCTCTTTAAAGTGTACTTTTAACTTTTTCAATAGTATCATTAGTTCCGAGACATCATCGATTGAAGTAAAGGTATCGCTAATCCCTGTTAAGGACTATATTACATTTGTATTCCTTTACTTCAATGAATGATATCTCGGGAACTAATGATCCAATTGGAAAGTTAAAAATGCACTTTAAGAGGAAGCTCATATCTATTCAATGCCGCTGACAAAGAATAACTAGACTACTTTCAAGATGTACGCCACATGTCTGAAAATAGCGTTTTCTGCAATTTAAATCAAGGATGACTCAAATATCGGACGTGATGGAGCAAATCGAAAGTCATATTGGGATTCAGCTAGCAAAATTCTATAAAAATCATCTTCTCTGATCTCATACTTTTTTTCATCGCAGGACTGTGTAATTGTACAAAAATTAGCAATTTCTTATGAAATTATTTTGATGTCGCCATTTTATATTTTTTATTTTATATTTTTTTTTTTCAAGTTTTTTTTAAAAAACATCATGCGGAGTCGTCTGTGTACCCTTTCTGGGGATCATTTGCAGATTCATCTTGGGGAGTCGCCAGATGACTCTTCCTGGGGATCATTTGCGGATTCATTTTGGGGAGTTGTTGGAGGATTCTTCTAAAACATTCGTATACGGCCGTACAATTACTCACTCCAAAAGCATCGCGGAAGAGTCGAATAAAACTGTCGCGGACGATTGATTTGATCGCCTAGGCGAATCAAATACGATTCTTCCGCGATTGAAAATGTTTGCTCGGAGGATGGCCGACTACGACAGCTCCTGAGAAATTTCGGAAAAATTAATACACAATTTTTCATGATGGTGTGCATGAGGCTGTTCTCGGCTCATCCCGACAAGAAATTTGTTCAGGAATTCTGGATTAGGATCAGATCTGGATCAGGTATTCCTTAATACGCCCATCTAATCAGTTCATCATGATCTGATACCAAAAATCATAATACGGTCCAAGTGCGTTGTTCAAATCAGTATCGCATTAAATAAATATTCCATATCAAAACGACCACAGAAAGTTTTTTCAAACACATTTTAGGTGGTTATCATGACAAATGCTGCAAAATGTTTAAGGAAAGCGTGATCCGTTCCGTTTTATATGAAGTGTGGCGTTCCTGATCATTCTTCAGGCTAGCCTGATCCGAATCGGATCTCAACCTGAACTTTTTTCTAGTCGGGATGGAATGAGGAAACATAAATTTATGGCTGGCATTATGGATAGACGTGAATTTCAGTCCTATTTTACAAAAAACATTTGCACCCAGTACTTGAAAATGTTTTGCTGGGAAGCATCGATTTCATATGAAATTTCTTTACTTTGTTCAGAAATTACACGTAAATTAAATAAAATTTCTTACAAAAAAGTACTTAAAACTTTTATGATATGTGCAGCGGTAGAAATGTAGGATGGGGTGATTGAAGATGTTAAATATTTTTTAAATATAAGGGTTGTGGTACTGCCAGCTTCTTGATACGATATGTGATACAATGCTATGTGTCTAAATGTGTGTGAATGTGGCAATGGCTTGGTGTGAGTTTGCGGTAAATTGGTTGGCTGTTAGTACCGGAAACTCTTATTTTTTTTGCTGTTCTACGTCAAACCATTTTTTTTTTTTCAGTGACTGCAGAACGTTAACGTGCTTACGTATTTATGTGGGTTTTTTCATGACATAGAATTTTTTGGATTAAATATGCTGATCTGAAAATATATCCTGTTTCCATGCATCGTATCGTAGGCTTTTGAATAGAATAAGCTTATAATGATTTTTGTATGAAACTTAGTACAAAGTATAGTCTCCACGCTTTTTAGACCGAACACATTATGTCAAAATTGCGTATTTTAATTCTTCAGTAAATTTTAAAATTTTCCCAAAATTACCTACTTAACGATAGAACATCTTAGAAAAAAAAAAACGCTACATCAGGCCTGTTCCGTAATCCGTGTGGTTTCAATTACTTTTCTTTTAAAAGGCTTTTTGATGAAAATCAGTCATACGGTAAAATGTATAAGAATCTCTTTTGTAGAGAATTAAAGGTTCTACAAATAAAACTGATTTGTATTTACACAAAAGAAACAGTTTAGGGAATATCCAATTAAATTGAATTTTTCGACTTTTTGCGGTTTTTTAAGAATATTTCCTAAACGGTTACTTTTTCGTTAATGCAAATCAATATTATTTGTAGAACTAGTAATTCTTCACAAAAGAGATTCCGATACATACTTTTAATCATTCGACTCACCGTTTTCATCAAAAAGCTTCTTAAATGAAAAGTAATTGAAACCACACGGATTACGGAACAGGCCTGTATTATACAAAACTAAAATACATACATAAACTTTTTCAATAAACTATACCCAGCAAACATTTTCAATCCCGGAAGAATCGTATATGATTCACCTAGGCGATCAAATCAATCGTCCGCGACAGTTTCATTCGACTCTTCTGCGATGCTTTTGGCGTGATTAATTGTCCGGCCGTATTCGAATGTTTTAGAAGAATCCTCCAACAACTCCCCAAAATGAGTCCGCAAATGATCCCCAGGAAGGGTCCACAGACGACTCCGCAAGATGTTTTTTAAAGCGAAAAAAAACTTGAAAAAAAAAAAAATATAAAATAAAAATTTCATAAGAAATTGCTAATTTTTGAACAATTTTATGTCAAAATTTATGTGCCGTTAAAAATATACCGTGTAGTTTGACATTTTGCTTCGTGAAAAATACCGGGCTTCAGAAACATTGCCCTTTAGAAAAAAAAATTATTAATTTTTTCGAAATTTCTCAGGAGCTGACGTCATGTCGTAGTCGGCCATATTGTATCGTGTAACACTCGTCTGGAAGAGTTGTTGGTTATTCGTGAAGAAGTTCGATTTCAAACCATCTTACAGAAGAGCCTTAGGCCAATCTTTTTTTATTCGTTTTGGGCTCTTTTTGGTGAATTTTTTTTTTTTTGCTCCAATCGATGTGGAAAGGTCGAAAATATATTTTGGTCATAACCAGAGTTGGCTCCGGGCCAACCGATTTGGGCCCATTTTTGAAAAAAAAAAATGTATTGCACCAATCAATGGGGAAAGGTCGAAAATAGATTTTAGACAAGACCAGAGGTGTCCACGACCCCTCTGAGTGACCATTTTGGGTCCATTTTTGAAAATAAAATTATTGCTCCAATCGATGGGAAAATGTCAAAAATAGATTTCAGACATGACCAGAGATGTCTTTGATCCCCTTTAAGTAACCACTTTGGATCCTAAGAGTCCAGAAGCGTGTAAGGAGAAATCTTCTCTTACTCGCGCTGAAGTTTTATCGCGCAAAACTCGCCTGGAAGAATTGTATTTTCATCGTGCAGATGTTCGATTTGCAATGATCTTCCAGAAGAGTGTAAGGAGGAATCTTCTTTTACTCGCGGAAAATTTTTATCGCGGAAAGCTCGCATAGAAGAGCTTTAAATGCATCCCCAAAAAGTTGGAAGATTGTCCGCGATTGAAAATGTTTGCTGGGTATTGTAATATAAAACAGTTACATATATTCAATTCAATTCCTTTCCTTTAAAACTCACTGCGGATTATAACGAAACCTTTCTGTTTTTCGAAATATCTCAACTTAGGAAGTAGAGGAAATTCAAAAAATTAGTTTTTCTTCTTTTCAGTTTGCAATATTTCGGAGATAAAGAAAGATATCGATATGTGTGTCATTACATATCAAAACTGCCTAAGTTCCTCTCGATATATATTTAAAATAAGATAAATTTCATTGAATTGATTTTAATTTATTTTATTTTATCTACATATCAGAGAGGGACTTAGGCAGTTTTGATATTTGACAACACATATCTGTGGACTTTTGACAAAACAACCTAAGTCGAGATAGGAGAATTCTCCAGGATTTTAGTCCTAAATATAAAATTTAAATACGCTTCTATTGGTATAATCGCCATGTCAGTATGATAAAATAATTTGACAGCAGACACTTTAAAATTAGTAAAAATGTATGGAAAGAGGAGATTCAACGCTGAGCCACATTATTGGAAAGTAGTTAATCAGTTTTTAGGCTCTCCTGAAAAGTTGCCAATTTCAAGTTAGGTTGTTTTGTCAAAAGTCCACAGCAGCAAAATTTAAGAAATGTGGATATATCGCATAAAATTTGATTTGATGATTCTTCCGTATGATAGTTTTTTGAAAACAGAGAGTTTATTACGTCACACTGGAAGTTTCCGTGCATGAAAAACAATTGAGAGGGAAGACATAGGAGTAGTAAAAATAGCCCTGCGCGATCGATTTAAAACTGGTCTCAAAATTGCTGCGGAGGTAAATGATAACCAAAATATGGACTAAGCACTTCAACTATACAGCGCCGCTTGAGAGAAAATAACTTTTTTGCCCGCAGACCTGCGAAAAAACCGATCTTCACACAGGTCTTTCTTATTAAACTGGTGTAAAGAAAAAAATAATTGGGCTGAATTCATATTTTCTGATGAGAGCAAAACAAAGACTCCATATGTGATGGTCTGGGGAGTAATAACAAGCCAATGGGTTGGAGAGATTTGTTGGGTTGCTACTTTATGCAAAGAAACCAAACACTCTTATTTAAATATTCCAATTTAAATTCATTATTTATTTAATCCAATTTCTTAAATTTAAAGGATATTAAATTAATATTTATTTTAAAGAACTAATTAGGTAAGTTAAATAATCGTAAGTTAAAAATTCGCGGACCAACGCTAGCCTCGCCGATGACCAACTGAACTCGGCTTTCTCTTCGCTAAGCTATTGAGAGGTTTTGTCGACTGTGGAATGTGGTGATAACAGTGTTGCCAAATAATAAATTAAAATTAAATTGAACTCACCACAGATTCCTCTCCTGGAAGGTTAAATTAACTCCGCAGTTTATATTGACATCATTAAAATCGGAATTTTACCTAGCGTCGACCGACTAAGCGAGCACTTAGCAAAAGTCATATTTCAAGATGATTCTGCACCTTGTCTTCGTTGGAAACCGCTAGGTGTCCCACTTATCATTATGTTTTGCTTTATTTTTTCGATAAATTTACAATAACGAGCTATTTATATTCGCGTTGGCAAATAAATATAATGACTTTTTGGGAATTAAGACAAGCAAATGGCCGGGCAAAAGCCCCAAACTCAATCCGATTGAGAATGTTAAGGACATTTTAAAAAGAAAAGTGTGCCAGAAAAAACCAAATGTTATTAATGATATTAAACTTAATAATGTTAAACTTAATGATATTAAACTTAGGGCTGTTAAATAAGGATACATATTGATTTACACAACAATTTTAAAACATCTTACAAAATTAAAATCGGCATTTTTTTTTTTGACCGTGAGTGTATATGGCAAAATGTGCATAGATTTGTCCAATGAATGATTGTGAATTTGTTCAGAATTTTTTGGAACTTTTAATAATTTTTCAAAAGTTCTAAGCATTTTTGCCATATACATTTTTTTCGTCAGGCACCTTGGTCTTGAGTAAAAATAAAAATATTTTCCAGCTGCAAATTTAGATGCATTTTATAAAATTTAAGTTTTAAAAAAATAAAGAAAAACGCACAATTGTGAATGGTTTAGGTTAAAGTATTTTCATTCCTTTCATTTAAAAGCAAAAATCATTAAAATCGGAGCAGTTTCGCCGGTTTCCCAAACAAAATGCTGACGTTACTCTAGTGATAGTCAAATGGATTTATGCAATAACGCCCTATTATTTAAATTTTTCTTAAACTTAATATAAGTTTTTCTTCTTCGATAATTCTGTCAATATGTATTAGTATTATGTGTTAGCGGATATTATTTACTCATTTTGTTAGTGTTGATTGAAAAAATTTGTTTTCAAAGGTTTAAATGATTGTTTGCTTTTTGTACAGCATTTAGAAACTATAAATTGAATTATCTCGAAATGTCATTCTTCGACTTAGGGTGTTATTGCACGCAACGCTTCAACATTGTCCTAGGGCGTTTTACACACATTGCTTTTTTATAGAGTTTGAATCCTCAACTTTAAGTGAAATAAATGGCAATTTTTAATTCTGACAAAAATATTTACATATATCGCGACCTTAGAACAACAGGGTTCTAACTGACCTTTTTTTTTGAAATTGAGTTATATATTGCTTCGTACTAAATAGACCACGCTCTTTCGATTACCGCCACTCAAATATTTCTGTCTCGTATGGTTTCTGAGATAATTAATGAAATTGAGATGCACAAGGTTCTATCTACACATATTCAAATTAAAATTAATTTCACAAAGTTCTAACTGCCAGATAGGACTTTGTGTTTCTCACACCTGTCCCCACGTGTTTTAAATAAAAAGTGCTTGCACCCAAAATGTTTTTTTGGGGAAATATGCGGAATGCCTCTAGGATCAAATATATATAGCTCTTTTTTCAAAGTGAACGGCATTTTTTCAAACCAGGGCCAAAAAACCCATTTTTTAGCACGGGACTTTGTACTAAAACCAAAAAAAAATGTTGACTAAAACGGATACCAAAAAAGAGTAAATTGGAAAACCCTATCAAACATCGTTTACGAGATATTGCGTTTTTACTTAATTTTTTGTGTTTCTATTAAAAAATTTAATTTTTGCGTACAAAAAACATAATGATCAATATATAGAAACAAAAATAATCATTTCTAATGTATTTTTTGATACTTAATCCGAATCTGGTCTCAAAATTGCTCTATTACTTCTGATTTTTGAGATATCCTAACCTAAAATTTTGGCATGTACGATTTTTTCACCATTTTTGAAGTTATATAACAGGAGCAGGTAATTGTTTATCATAAAACTCGATAAAGTTTTTAAAAGTACTATTCTCACTTTGATTTATATCGATATCTTTTTTTTCCTCCGAAATATCTTAACCTAAAACTAGTAAGGGTGTAAAATTTGGCCTGGCCAAACATTAAATACCCTACACTGCAGTATTTTTCAAATTTTGCTCATATGGGAGTTGCTACGCCCTCTTGTCCGAGGTCACCCAGTTTTTGTTCAGCGCTTGCATTTATAGTTTTTAGTGTCTGAGTGACAAACTTTTTCAGTAAAGCGTTTTGAAGCTTTTGCTTATATAGGAGGTGCCACGCCCTCTTGACCGAGTTCGTCTAGTTTTAGCTTAGAGCGTGCAATTATAGTATTTAGTATTTGAGTGAAGCTTGGTTCGATTATCTCAAGAAACTGTTTCAGTATAGCATTTTGAAACTTTTGCTTATGTGGGAGGTACCACGCCCCCTTGTCCGATTTCACCCAATTTTTGTTGAGAGCTTTCATTTATGATTCTTAGTGTCTGAGTCAAATTTGATTCGAATATTTCAAAAAACGCTTTCAGTATAGCGTTTTTAAGCATTTGCTTATATGGGAGGTGCCACGCCTTCTTGTCCGAATTCGCTTAATTTTTCCTCAGAGCTTGCGCTTACAATTTTTAATATTAATGCGTATTTTGGTTGCATTGTCGTGAAAAAAACTCCTAAAATTGCATTTTGAATATATTTTTTGTATGGGTCGTAGGCGTGTCCGTTGACCGATTTCGCTCATTTTCAATCCCCCGAGCTAACTTTGGTGACGAAGGCAGTGTACCAAGTTTCATTGAATTATCTTGCTCAGTTTTCCCAAAAAGTGTATTTCAACACACAGCCAGCCAGCCACCCAGCCAGCCAGCCAGCCAGCCAGCCAGACAGACGGACATGGCTATATCGACTCAGGAAGTGACGCTGATCAAGAATATATATACTTTTCTATATCTGCCACGCCTCCTTCTCTGCGTTACAAACGGAAGGACAAAGTGAATATACCCTGGGTGTAGGGTATAAAAAGTTCAAAAAATGCACGAAAGACGCCATTGGCAACATTGGTTGATTTAAATAAAAAGTTGTTAAAAATGATTATGATGTTTAAGAATGTTTATGTAAAAAGTAATTATTATCACTTGTAATTTACCATAATCATTTTAATAACTTTTTATATAAATCAACCAATGTTGCCAATGACGTATTTCGTGCATTTTTTGAACTTTTTTTAGGTTACGATATTTCGGAGCAAAAAAAAGATATCGATATAAATCAAAGTGAGCTTTGAAGAAAAAGAATAGTACTTTTAAAAACTTTATCGAGTGTTATGATAAACAATTACCTGCTCCTGTTATATAACTTCAAAAATGGTGAAAAAACCGTACATGCCAAAATTTTAGGTTAGGATATCTCAAAAATCAGAAGTGATAGAGCAATTTTGAGACCAGATTCGGATTAAGTATCAAAAAATACATTAGAAATGATTATTTTTGTTTCTATATATTGATCATTATGTTTTTTGTACGCAAAAATTAAATTTTTTAATACAAACACAAAAAATTAAGTAAAAACGCAATATCTCGTAAACGATATTTTGTAGGGTTTTTCAGTTTACTGTTTTTTAATTTACGGACAAGCAGGTTACTTTCTGCATACTCTTTTTTTGTATCCGTTTAAGTCAACTTTTTTTTTTTTTGGTTTAAGTATAGAGCACAGTGCTAAAAAATGGGTTTTTTGGCCCTGGTTTGAAAAAGTGCCATTCACTTTGAAAAAAGAGCTATATATATTTGATCCTAGAGGCATTCCGCATATTTCCCCAAAAAAACATTTTGGGTGCAAGCACTTTTTATTTAAAACACGTGGGGACAGGTGTGTTCTGTAAGAGAGCAGGCAAATTAGAAAAAATCATGTAATTTTGTTAAACAAGCCCCGATTTTGAGCCGACATGGCTCATTTTGTTAGTAATTGAACTTAACAAAAACCAACACTTAAGATTTATGCAGTTTTTGAAAAAAGGTCGAAAAACGGTTTTGGAAAATTGAAGAAATCGAATCAAAGATAGTCATTTTCGATAAAGTTGCCAACGCTGCATCCGAATCTGGCATTAGAGTTGCTATATCTTATATGGTTTCGGAGATATCTCATCATAAATGTTAAAAAATGATCAAAAACACGATTTTTGAGGTTGTTTAGAAGACGCACAAAATTGTTTTTCTCTTTTCTATTAAATGAAACTGTAAGTACTATTCTTTTTCTTCAAAATGAGATACAAACTGGCCTCGTGTGATTTTTATTTAAAAAGTTACACTCGATTTAAATGATACATGAAAGTATGTCAATTTTTCGAAAACCGTTTTTCCGCCATTTTTCAAAAACTGCATAAATCTTAAGTGTTGGTTTTTATTAAGTTCAATTTCTAACAAAATGAGCCATGTCGGCTCAAAATCGGGGCTTGTTTAACAAAATTACATGATTTTATCTAATTTGCCTGCTCTCTTACAGAAACACAAAGTTCTATCTGAATAAAAAACTAGTAAGGGTGTAAATTTTGGCCTGGCCAAAAAATAAATACCCTACACTGCAGTATTTTGAAAAGTTTGCTTATATGGGAGGTGCCACGCCCTCTTGTCCGAGTACACCCAGTTTTTGTTCAGAGCTTGCATTTATAGTTTTTAGTGTCAGAGTGAAATTTAGTTGGATTATCTCAAAAAACTCTTTCAGTATAGCATTTTGAATCTTTTGCTTATATGGGAGGTGCCACGCTCCCTTGTCTGATTTCACCCAATTTTTGCTGAGAGCTTTCATTTATAATTCTTAGTGTCTGAGTCAAATTTGGTTCGAATATCTCAAAAAACGCTTTCAGTATAGCGTTTTGAAGCTTTTGCTTATATGGGAGGTGCCACGCCCTCTTTTCCGAATTCGCTCAAATTTTTATCAGAGCTTGCGCTTACAATTCGTAGTACTTATATGTATTGTGGTTGCATTGTCGTGAAAAATACTCCTAAAATTGCATTTTGAATATAATTTTTGTATGGGCGGTAGGCGTGTCCGTTGACCGATTTTGCTCATTTTCAATCCCCCGAGCTAACTTTGACGACGGAGGCAGTGTACCAAATTTCATTGAATTATCTTGCTCAGTTTTCCCAAAAAGTGTATTTCAACACACAGCCAGCCAGCCAGCCAGCAAGCCAGACAGACGGACATGGTTATATCGACTCAGGAGGTGACGCTGATCAAGAATATATATACTTTTCTATACCTGACACGCCTCCTTCTCTGCGTTACAAACGGAAGGACAAAGTGAATATACCCTGGGTGTAGGGTATAAAAAATCTTACAGAAACACAAAGTTCTATCTGGCAGTTAGAACCTTGTTTTTCAATTTGAAGTACCTTATCGTTTAGCAACAAAGTTCTATCGATTTTTTTAAACTTAAATTCCTTATTAACTAGGCAACGTATTTTAATTA
Organism: Calliopum simillimum; assembly: GCA_951812925.1. Classification (NCBI taxonomy): domain Eukaryota; kingdom Metazoa; phylum Arthropoda; class Insecta; order Diptera; family Lauxaniidae; genus Calliopum; species Calliopum simillimum. Next base: position 4,454,293 of record OX638373.1, on the reverse strand, counting down.
TTTTAGTATCAATGAAATCCTCGCGACAATCAAATTGTTGTAATATAAATAACATTGTGATTAAAATCAATTGAGGAGTGGCCGTACCAAAGGGCCTAAGTACCATTTCGAGGCAAAAGTAGTGTCATAATATGAAAAGGGTGGCATTTTGTTAGAAATTAATAAAATTGTTTTCTGTTTTCACTAAAAATTTTTTTGATAGCGTAAACGTGATGCCATTATGTTGAAAAAATTATAACAGTCAAATAACAAACTATTAGGCTTATAAAAAGTATGACATTACTTTTGATTCGAAATGGTACTTAGGCCCTTTGGTACGGCCACTCCTCAATTCATAAAAGTTATACGACACGAAATATTCAAACATAGATATCTCGAAAGTGATGTGAAAGTAGATAGAACCCTGTTGTTCTAAGGTCGCGATATATATGACTGTTTAACGAATATTACTATATACTTTAAGTTGAAATATCTTGAAATGCCATTTCAGTGCAGGTCTGGTGGCAACAAATGTCGTACTAATATAATGCTAAGCTAAAATTATGATGAAAAGTATAAATTTTCAATTGTCTCATTTTATCCCCAATGCAATGAAATATAATTTATTCTAATTAACTAAGAATGTAAAGAATTTTCGTACGCTGTGTTGGTTGACTTGCTTCAGCAATTATTTTTACAATTTATGACTATACAACAACAACAAACACTTTCAACAACAGTGTATTCGCATGCGTATTATGTAAAGGGTGTCTCATATTTCATGTAAAATTTGAATTTGGTCATTTGAAGGTCTTGCCAACCAAAACCGAAATTCAGTCACATTTATGCCAAATGGTCATAGAAAATTTCAACAAAAGAGTGTACATATGCCAGCTAAGCCGTACATAACCCTATCTTATGTACTTTGTGATTCCGTAAAAACAAAATTCAATTGAAAAAAACTGTCTTCTATTGAATTCAAATCTTGCGTGAGTTATGGGACACCTTTTACATTTTAATGGTTAGGAGAAAAGATGACGGTTTTTGTCAACTACGCTCGTGTTCAATCAAAAAATCCTAATGATTTTGGTGGTACAACAACAACGACAATAACAAGTAACAATTTCTTTATATACATTTTTTTTTTTTTCATTACTCTTTAATTGCATTATTTTACACTACCCCAAAGTATGTAAGTCACCAACCCAATCAAGATGTATTTCTGCACCACCAACAATTTAAATTTAAAGAAATTCCATGCAGGGAAATGTCAGTAAAGTGTCAATGTAAGTATATACTCGAACATATATGTTTATTTTAGTAAACTGATTTATGTAGCTTAAGCTGTGAGACTTCTGCAGACCAAGAGAAAACGAAAGCTAAGACCAAGATCGAGAAAGGAACAAAGATAACACCCTTACTACTTTGTTATAGTTTTTTACGGATATAGCTTAAGGCTACCACTGTCCAGTACATTTGCTTTGGTGACCATAAACTCCTCTTATGTAGCTCTGGTACCATTCTGTCCTTAAAGTTTTTTAATTTTTTCTTAAAAAATTAAAACAAGCATAATTCTCAACGATTTTGCTACTTTAAGCAAATTCTTCAGAGCTAAAACTTTAACAGAATATTCAATAAAACAACAAAACAAATACTATAAATGCTTTTATTTATATGTGTAGTTTCCCCTAAAAGAAGAACCCAATAGCCGAAATGAAAAAAAAAAAAAAAAACTAGTAAGGGTGTTACCTTTGGCCTCGCCAAACATTAAATACGTAGGGTATGCAGTATTTTGAAAATTTTGCTTATATGGGAGGTGCCACGCCCTCTTGTCCGATTTCACCAAGTTTTTGTCGAGAGCTTGCATTTATAGTCCTTAGTGTCTGAGTAAAATTTAGTTCGATTAACTCAAAAAACGCTTTCAGAATAGCGTTTTGAAGCTTTTACTTATATGGGAGGTGCCACGCCCTCTTGTCCAAATTTGGCCAATTTTATTTCAGAGCTTGCGCTTACAATTCGTGGAATTAATGTGTATTTTGGTTACATTGTCGTGAAAAATACTCGTAAAGTTACATTTTGAATAGATTTTTGGTATGGGTGTCCGTTGACCGATTTCGTTCTTTTTCAATCCCTCGAGCTAACTTTGACGACGGAGGTAGTGTACCGAATTTCATTGAATTATCTAGCTCAGTTTCCCCAAAAAATGTATTTCCACGCACAGACACCCAGCCAGCCAGCCAGACGGACGGACATGGCTATATCGACTAAGGAGGTGACGCTGATCAAGAATATATATGCATTTCTATAATTGCCACTCCTCTTTCTATGCGTTGCAAACGGAAGGACAAAGTGAATATATCCTGGGTATAGGGTATTAAAATAAAACTGAAATAAAATCAAAAGAGAACAGAAATGAACTAATGCATATTTTCAGGAGCCGCTTGCCTTGATTTGGTGTTGCCATCTCAATCGTATGTGCGCTCAATTCTTATACGGGCATACGGGCGCTATGCGGGCGTTGAAAGTTGTTAAAAATTAAACACACACACACACTCATATATATATGTATATACTTCACACAAGCGAGAAAAAAGCAGCATCTGGAAAAAAAAAATTAAAAATTTTCTTAGCATACTTTTATGCGCTGCTGCGGTTGGGGCTGAGGCTCTGACTGGTTGCTGGCTGCTTGACTTGAATGCGCGCTGGTTGGATGAAAGCAACGCGTTTTTCATTTTAATTTTTTTTTTTTTTGTGCTTTTGGATTTTTGTATTTTTTAACGCTACTTCATTTTTCGCTTTCCTTTTTTGGCGCCACAGTCACGAAAAAGAAGCGTTGTTTGTTATTTTGTATACGTTTCCATGTATGTGAGTGGTTCAGCCACAAAAGTAAGAAATGCGGTCGGCGCTGGCGGTATTTGGTTCATTCTCCATCAGCGTACTTCCTGCCGTTGCTTGCATCTTCAAAAACACCGCGTGCGTGTGCGCGAGTGAACCTAAACTCACACGTACTCACACTCAGATGTACATAAACACATATGTATGTAGCAAGAGGCGTCTTATGCTGTGCGCCTGAAAGTATGTACTAACAATTTTCCTTACTTTTGTTATGCTGCTTTTCTTTGTGTGTAATGAATGTAAAAAATAGGAGTGGTAATCTCAAAAAATTGTGTGCTCAAGATGTGGGAAGTTGGGCGCATACGTACAACCACATACGCTTTAGTGCACACCCACACTACTTCATACGCATAACTTAAGAATCTAACTACAACTGATAAAGTTTTCGTTTTTTTGCAAGCATAGACCCCCCGTCCTTCTAATTTTTTTTACAATTTTTTACTCTCACCAAGCGCCTGCCACATTGAACCTCCCCACCCAGAACTACACGTTTTTTCTTTGTTACCGCCACCGTCCTCGTCGACACCATTTCCAATGCAAAGGAAGGAAACCACTTGAAATTTATGCAAAGATAAGGAAGCGGATAAGAAAAAGGATCACATTGTGCCACAACGGTTGGTGGCTAAGGAAGAAATGATGGGGGGGAGCGGTTGGAAAGAGAAAAAGGTGGACTTGAGCCCTGTATATGTGTGTGTATGTATAATGTGTAACCTAAGCAACAAACGAAACCCAAGCGTCGCAGTGTAACCACCCTTTCCGTTCAACCGCTTGACTGACTCACTGTCCCGTTTGTGTGCAATTTTGTGCTGCTATGGAACATTTGAACGACGTTTTTTCATTTAACACAGGGTTCCCAATGTTCAATTTGCCTATCAAAAGTGGTTACAAAAATTCTTCGCACTAGAATTACAAACTGAAAAACCTTGTACGGAATTATTTGGCAGAATTTCGTCCTATGTAAATAAACTTTATCTTATCGCGGAATAGATAAATGTGTGGCAGGATTTGCTATAATTTATCTTCATCGATTGCAGTACCGCTTTTGAATTCGTCAACTGAAATTAAAGGCTTAAAATGTAGAATCATACATTTAGATTTAGGATGCTAAGGAGGCAGATTTACCGGAACCGGAGTCGGAACGGAATAAATTAAATTTGATTTTTCGGAATAGGAACCGAAGTTGGAACTGAAGACGGATATAAAAGATATATACTATGGGAACTTGCATTGCTTTTTTCCTTTTCAACAATTCAATAGCATAGAAAAACAAACGATATCGTGACTGCGAGAGTGAACGTGAATACAATTAACGTTAAATACAATTTTATTCTTACTTTCAGTACTCTCCTTTCTTTTATTTTCAAAAACTCAACGGAGCAAATTTTTAATCAAAATCCATTATTGCTTCCGACTGAAAACTTTCGAAATTGAAGTCAGAATTGGAAATCAAAAGCAGTCGCAGAAGTTCCGACTTTTCATAACTCGGCTGTTCCATTGATCATTAGTGAAGAGCAAGTCAAGAAACTAAGACCATAGCAAATTTGTCTTTGTCGTCATGGTCTTAGCATTTATGTTGGGGTTGGTCTGTTAGTTGGACCTCATGTCTTGATCGTTGTTTTCTTCTCATTTGAATAACTTAATTGAGTTCTGCAGTAGAAAAGTTTCGTATATTCAACTGATTAAAGCTTTTGCACTTTTTGAAACGTTATTCAATTGCAATTTATAGATTTGTGGAGCTGCTAATTTGTCCCTCCAATGCATTGTTTCCAGTTTTTTATCAAGCCATGGAAAGGCTAGTGTCCGCAATGGGCCAAAACACTTTCAAATGTGTTGAGCTCAGCGTTTTGGGTTCCGGCATCTGTCTGTCCGAGTCTGGTTTAGTCGCTTAGCTTGTGCTTCTAAAACAGTGATGTCCAAAGCCTAGGCCAGTGGACACTTGAGCTTTTGTGCTTACTTAAAAGCTTTCCATAAACGTATTCACTCACAGATAAGCTTTCAATGAGCTTTTATACATAGACAAAGTATATTAGTATTGAGTTTGGTTATCACTGTTCTTAAAACAAGCAAAAAATAGAAGAAAAATGTGTGTATTGCTTTTTTGATTCAGTGCACTTTAATTTTATATTTTCTTTATTTTATTTCGATTTAAAATTTGATTTTCCTTGAACTTTTTCTGCGTATACCCACACAGCAAAAAGTTTGGGGATAAAGTATAAACTTATTATTACTATTTGTTTTTATAAACTTACGTATTACATTTTTTTTATAATTCATACAATTTTTTAGTATAAATTTATTTTAAATTTAATTTAAATAAATTTTATTAAAACAATATGTTGTACAATAAGGCTCAGTCTTTTATAGTAGAGTAATTTAGGGTAATGTGGACTGTACAACAATTCTGGTTATTTGTGCACATTAAAACGCGAAAAACATATTTTACACGTTCTTCGGCTTTTCTATTATGGTAATTATTCGTGCGTAATTCCTTAGCATATGCTGTAAGATCAAGTTGACTTATTTGTAGTACTCTGTGAATAACTAAGCAACTTTCCAGAACTCCGTTGTCCAAAATTGAAATAACTCTAATGCAATTGTGGAAATATTATTCAACGAAAAAAGGCACAAGCAAGTCTAATTTTACATTTCTTTTATATAATCAATGACTATTTCAAAAAAGTGATGTATTCGAGTAATGTGGACTACCCCATATTACTATTACACCTTAAAAAGCTGATTGCATGTGTGGGACACCTGAGTTTGAGTAATGAAGAGTCCTATTTTACGTATGATTCGGTAACCCTTATTACTTATTCACTTGTCAGTATGAATTTGGTTTATCTTACTAAAATATGTATATTCTTTAATAAGCCTATAAAGCTATTTCATAACAAACTTAATCTTAAACTAGCAAGGGTGTAACTTTTGGCCTGGCCAAAAAATAAATACCCTACACTGCAGTATTTTGCTTGTAAGGGAAGTGCCACGCCATCTTGTCCGAGTTCACCCAGTTTTTGTTCAGAGCTTGCATTTATAGTTTTTAGTGTTTGAGTGAAATTTGGTTGGATTATCTCAAAAAAAGTTTTCAGTATAGCGTTTTGGAGCTTTTGCTAATATAGGAGGTGCCACGCCCTCCTGTACGAGTTCGTCTAGTTTCAGCTTAGAGCGTGCATTTATAGTCTTTAGTATTTGAGTGAAATTTGTTTGGATTATCTCAAAAAACTCTTTCAGTATACCATTTTGAAACTTTTGCTTATATGGGAGGTGCCACACCCCCTTGTTCGATTTTACCCAATTTTTGTTGAGAGCTTTCATTTATAATTCTAATTAAATGATTTTTCACAAATTAAAATGATTTTAATTTTGCTTTTTAATGGAATAATTCTTATTGTTTGAGTCAAATTTGGTTTGAATATGTCAAAAAACGCTTTCAGTGTAGCGTTTTGAAGCTGTTGCTTATATGAGAGGTGCCACGCCCTCTTGTCCGAGTTCTCTCAGTTTTTTTTTAAAGCTTGCTCTTACAATTTGTAGTATTTATGTTTATTTTGGTTGCTTTGTCGTGAAAAATACTCCTAAAATTGCATTTTGAATATATTTTTTGTATGGGCGGTAGGCGTGTCCGTTGACCGATTTTGCTCATTATCGATCCCCCGAGCTAACTTTGACCACGGAGGCAGTGTGCCAAATTTCATTGAATTATCTTGCTCAGTTTTCCCAAAAAGTGTATTTCAACACACAGCCAGCCAGCCAGCCAGACAGACAGACGGACATGTCTATAGCGACTCAGGAGGTGACTCGGATCAAGAATATATATGGGTCGTTCCACGTTGGATTTTCATTTAAAAATTTTTTTGACCCGAATTATTTTTTTCGTATTCCTTGACTTAAAATAAAGGACACGTATTTTTTCTTTTCGTCAGGATATGCACATTTCTCAAGTTATGAATTTTTCAATTTTTCAAGTTCAAAAAAAGTTCCTCTTTATACTTGCTAAAATCCAAAAGGAATATTTACTTAACAATGTATCAAAATATGATGAAATGTATGTTTTTTTCTCAGCTTTCGAATGAAGGATATTACAAATCGATCTAAGTAATTGTTTATAAAAAAAATGACATTTTCCTAAACAAATTAATTTTTTTCAAATTTGACCTTGTTTTTTTTCGATTTTTTTGCGGGAAAATATTTTCTTAACACTTTTGCAGATACCCTCAAAAGTTCAGAATGGATCGTCAAGAATTGTGGCTGCAATGAATTTTTAAACTTGTGCGTTCGCCCTGGGAAATGCGCGCGCTCGCTCAGGTTCGCGTCAACCGTGTTCATTTCTGTCGCGTTTGTCGATTTATGATTGCCAAAGCAAGAAAACTTAAAAATTAAGGTGGGATTTTATCGCGCGCGCATTTCCCAGCGCGAACGCACAAGTTTAAAAATACATCGTGTTTTTGAATAAATCATTCATCATCACTAGTTTACATATGATTAAAAATTTTTTTCCCATTGCCATTATTCATTTTATATGTAAAATGGGCTGCTGATTCCGAAAATCACATTATTTTTTTTTTTTCGTGTCGTTTTCGTGATATCGGTCATTATCGGTTTTTGAACCAAAAAAAAAAAGATAGTTCCATTTAAATACAAATATCTCAAGAACCAATGTTTGTGTACGTTTTATATGTCATATTAAAGATAATTAAATTACCTATAAATGATGTTCACATCACTTTTTGGCTGGTTTGTTAGTTTCGGAGGACAAAATTGATTTCTGAAAAAATAATTATTTTTTTCTGAAAATATGAAAAAAAAAAGTCAAAATCAACTGCAGATTTATACAAGAAAAAAAAATTTTTAAATCATTTTGTTTTTTAATATTATAGTCTATATATTTGTAAAGCAAATAAGATACTATTGAATAAAATCGATTCAAAAATGTAAAAGTTGTACACAATTCATTGATAAATTACTAAAATGCATTTTTGCCTATTTTTTTCGTTTTTTTGTAATAAACTGTTCGATAATTTGAAATTTTTTGTAAAACACATGAGAAAATCCAAAAAATTCTTAAAGTAGCCGTTAAAAAAAATACCCGTGACTCGTCATTTTTCTCCAGCACGTCAGATTTTTTTTTAATCGATTTTTGAAGTTTTTTAATCATGCACAGTAATTTATTTTAGTAATTTTACTTTTGCATTTTTCCATCGATTTTCTTATGTGATATCTTGTTTTCTTTATAAATATATAGTCTATGATACAAAAAAACAAAATATTATAAAAAGTTATTTTTTCTTGTATAAATTTGAAGTTGATTTTTTCCTAATTTTTTCGAAAAAAAAAATTTTTTTTTTTAGAAATCAATGTATTTCGCCAAAACTAACAAACCAACCAAAAGGGATTTGGACGTTATTTGTAGGTGATTTAATTACCTTTAAATAAATACGTTTAAACGTAAACATTAGCTCTTGAGATATTTGCATTTAAATGGAACTATCTTTTTTTTTTTGGTTCAAAAACCGAAAATGACCGATATCTCAAAAACGACACGAAAGAAAAAAAAATTATGCGATTTTCGGAATCAGCAGCCCATTTTACATATAAAATGAATAATGGCATTCACTGGGAATTTTGGCTGTAAACTAGTGTAATTAGTTAGCACGAATTAGTTCCAAGAGTTTTCGATAAAAAACCATTTATTTCACCAACAAAAGCTGTGGGTGATATTGACCACCAAAGAAAAAAGCCTCAAAAATAAATGAATTTATCATCTTTTTCAGGTGGGGAATCTAGCTGCAGTTTTCATGACGTGTCTGATGGTCATTATTTGTAATTCGTAAACTACAAAGGAAAATAAGATGAAAAATGCATATAATGTTATACCCTTTACTCAGAAGATCACCATGACGAATTTTGGGTTGAATGTGTAATCTGACGTTCTTGGAGTCATGAAAAATGTGCCGGATGTGGAAGTGACATCTTTATATGGAACTTCTGTACCAAATAAACATGTATGGCAATATGGACTATATAGTCCATATAACACTACGCTTTTTTTTATCTTCATTTTGAGTATTTTCAGTTTTTTAATTTTTTTTCTTTATTCTATTGAGATATTTAAAAAGTAAATCAGAAATATGGCGAATTGTTTCCTTGCATGAATGACATAAAATTAATTGTTTTGTTTAATGTATTTTAGGGTTTATTTAATAAAGAAAGATTGATGGTCCATATTTCGCTCCCTTACCCTACATATGCTTTATTTTCTAACACTACATTCCTTTCAAGTTTCTTATTTTTAACAATTTTCACACCGAACTGCTGTGCAAAATAGTTTTTCCACGAATGCTAAATTTTGTGTGTATTCGATGACGGGATATTTTGTGTTTTTATACAATTTTGGTATAAAATTTATAGTTCATAACATAACATAAATTTGAAACTGTGTTGACACCACTGGGTATATCAATACATATATACATACACACATACATATGTAAGCGCTTGTGTACTTTTGTGAGTGTTTCTTTGTATGTATTTTCTTTTATAACTATGTTTCTTTCTTTGCTCGTCTTACAAAAATTCAACAGAAAAAAAAATTCCACACCAAATAATAAATGAGGAGGGCCTTTGAGTGGGGTTGCAGCTTCAAAACGGGATCCGGGAAGGGGTTTTTTTGCTTCGCTTAGCAGCAGGGCGGATTTAAGTTGTGGTATCTTTTTTACTGTAGCAGATATTTTATTATGCTTGCAAGAATTCTAAAGTGAATTAAAAAGAAAAAGAAACCAAACTCAAATGGAAAAGGAACGAAGCAGCACAACGCACCCTGGCCAGCGACATCATGCCAACATACCCCCTGTTCATATGTATGAAACTTACATGCATGTGTGTGTGTGTGTATGTGTGTGCGCGCTATGCAAAAAAAGTTTTGGTTGGATTTTCATTTTGATTTTTGGTTATTTTTGTAATAAAAATTTTAGTGAGCCTCTCAAGCTTATTGCGACTTTGTATTCAGAGTTGATGTTAGTGAAAAGATTGCTTTGCTTTGAATTTTTTTGTTTTTGTTTTACTGCATTAATACATAAGTACATCCCATTTTCATTTTCTATTTAAAAAGTTTTTCTTAAAATTTAAGCTGCGTATTTTTCTACTTACATATAGTCTTGGCCAAAAGTAAAATTCACCCCAAAAAATGCATACTTCATGTTTTTCTAATTGAGAAATGAATGAATGCTTATCATATACACGATGCCGGGTTCAATAACCATTACATAAAACAATAAGCGGAATTTTTTTAAGATCATAAAACAAATGGTGACCATAACAAAAGGCTCGGTTTTTTCGGCTTTTTATTGGTCAATGTTTTTTAATTTTTTTTCGGCGCTCCATGGAGTAAAAAATCTTTTATTTCTGTTTTAGTCAAAAATTTAACAACTAATCGATTTTACAATGCCAAAAATAAGCGATGAGTTAGAAAATCAGTAGTAAATTGTGGGGTGCTTTACACCCGATTAGTTGTCAAATTTTTGACTAAAACAGAAATAAAAGCTTTCTTACTTCCGACCATTTAGCACGCCTTCCTATCTCAAGATTTATTTCGTCTATTGTTACACTGAGTAAAGATTTTCGAAACAATTTATATATTTGAATATCATCAGCATAAATATGATGTTCACATATTTAGAAGCAATCAGCGATATCATTTATAAAGGTCAAAAACAAAAGGGGTCCCAAGACTGAACCTTGTGGTATACCTGATGTCACCCTGATGAAGTTTGAGTTTTTGTTGTGTACGCTAACATACTGAGAACGACCAGAAAGATGTGATGAAAAAATATTGCAGAGGGGTGCAATAAAGCGGAACTGAGTTGATAATTTTCTTATGAGGATCCCATGATCTATAAAGTCGAAGGCTTTGGAAAAGTCCAGAAATGCGATTAAGCCATTCATGTCGTTTTCTAAACCTGATCGAATGTTTTCGTATACTTTCAATAACGCTGTTGTACAGCTGCGATTCACCCGAAAACCTGATTGATTTTTTGTTATTAAATTGTTTTTATTGAGGTGAGTTTTTATTTGGTCACTAACGATGGTTTCAAAAGCTTTGCAACGAAATGGCAGTACCGAAATTGGACGATAATCAGCCTTATTTTTAGGCAAAGGTATGATTTTCGTGGTTTTCCAAGAACTAGGAAACACTGAAGTCGTTCAAAAACATTCAATTTTTACTTTAGACTAAGAGGCCGTTAACATATTACGTAACGCGCGAGGGGGGACGATTTGTTACGAAGTGTTACATGGGGGTGGGAGGGGTTATCAACTACGTTACGTAACGTCGATTTTATAATTTTATGCGACAAAAAATTCAAATTACCAAATTTAAGATTTGTTACGTTACTAGGGAAGGAGGGGGTTGTACGTTTTGTTACGTTGCGTTACGACCGGGGAGGAAGAGGTCAATATTGGTCAAAAATTGCGTCACGTAATATGTGAACGGCCCCTAATGCAAAAAACATTTATTTTGAATTTTCGCGATCACGCCCAAAAATCTAAAGGAGAGTGTCGTAAAAGTGATTTTAAAATTTTTTTTAAAGTTTATTTAGATTTTTAAAAAATCTTGGCATGATAAGGTTTTTATCTTATTGCGATCAAAAAAATGCTCGGAATGGGTCTTGCGATATATCGAAACTTTTAGAATCAAGGTATTTCAAATATATTACTTTGTATTGTAGCTTAAATCCTAAAAAATAAAGTTTTTTTGAAATTCAACCCCACTGTAAAACTCTAAAACTACATTTTGAATAAAACTTGTTGGCTCAAGATTATGACGAAAGAAACATTTTTCTAGAACACACTAACCCAGTTTATTTTGTTTTAATGGGTCTTTTTGAACCTTTTTCCAAAAGCTGGGCTATAGTGACCTAAGGTTTTCTTCAAAAATAGTCTACGCGAAATTTCATTAGTCGAAAAATGTTTAAAACTTAAAAGGTAATAAATATGCAGTGTGAGAAGCCCTCATTGATTTTAACTATTTTTTGAACTTCTATTTCTTTATTACACATCTATATACTGACTCAATATTCCCCTGTTTTAGATGTAATTTTTTTTTACCTTTTTAACCCTTTCGACCCGGCTGGGACAATATATCCCAAAAAAATTTGAATAAGCAAAATTGTTTAAAATGAGTTTATATGTATGGTGAAATACATACAATAGAATGCCCTAAAATAAATAAATGGGATATGCCACGCACCCAAAATATTTTATCTTTTGTATGGGGGCTGAAATATCTTATTTTCAAAGAATCATAAGTTGGAAAATAAAAGTCCTATGGGAAAAATCCGAAATGTAATTTTGATAGGGAAGAGTGAGGCTATTCGATGCTATTAATAAAAAAGAATGTCACCTTTTCTTGTAGCTATGTTGTAAGACTGAACACAGCGTTTTCTTCAAATTCAAGCAAGGATATTTCAAAATCCTGCAGGTATAATGACAGTTCTGCTGATGAAGACGGATTCAGCGTCAAATAGTTTCAAGAGAATTTTAATCAGTTTTTTGATTTATGTAGGCTTAGTTAGGTAAAATCCGAGGGATGACCATGTTCTCATCATTAACTTAGGCCTCGGAATTGGCTCCATTGTGTAGCCGACACAGAGACCTTTAACAAAGTAATTCTAGGAGAACCGCATGCATTTTCATATTCACCATACCATATAGCAAGGGTGTCAGCGTAGAACAAAAGTGAGCCAATTTTGGCTCGCCTACAAAAACAAGAATATTTCAAAGTTATGCAAATTTCCCAGAAGTACAACAATCACAGAAATAATTTTGGTTGTTATTTTTTGAGCTCGTCAAAATTTCGCGGAATTAAAATATTTATGAAAAATTGTTTTTGTTGTTTCGCAAAAAAAACAACAATAAATTTTTCGTGTGTGTTATAGTTCTCAGAAATTTTAAAAATTATTGAAATATTGTTGTTGTTGTAAACGAGTCCCTAAAAAAACAGCAAAAATTAGTTTTTGTGATTCTTGTCCTTCGAGGAATTTGAAGTTGTTGTAAAAGCGGAAACTTTGCGCTGACTACGCTTGGCTCAGTGACTTGAAATCGCTGACACCCTTGCCATATAGATTTAAGACACAATTTAGATAGTGAGCCAAACGGTTGAAAATTGAAATGACCAAAGAAATGATGAACTGTATCTTCTATATCAGTTCCTTTACAGCTTCTACAAATGGTTTTCTAGTAATAGCACCAATTAAGTCACGCTCATAGTTTTTCTCCATTGCTATAAAAAATGAAGTTCGATTCATATCTAATATGCTTTCAAGTTTGAAGATTTGACCGTCTGGAATTAGCAAGCTGAATACATTTACTTTCGATTGTTCCCTTGATTACGCTAATAAGTTTTCTTATTGAAAGGTCAGCCAACACGATATTCTGGTTTGATACTTTCCTAGCTATTACTATGACCAGGAACCCAGCAAAGTGTCATACTGTAGTCCTCACTCATATCGCAAAAGATCCTTTTTATACGTAACAGCTTAGTACAAGTTTTAAAGTAATGTGATTTGATGAAATTGCTTTGATGGCCACCTGGCTATCAAGGTGAATAATAAAGTTTCCAAAAAATTGCGACTTTGAGACATAAGCCTCTGACTGACAGGCACTACAGTCGTTTGGCTGTCTGTACGATTTTGTTAGTTCTATATACATCCTTGTGTATTTTAAAGAACGTATTTAAAATAGCCCAACCATCCCTTTCAGGTTCTAGCACATGGTCTGTAAATCATTACATCACAATTTATAAATTGGTGTTAAATGCTATTATGACCAAAAGGTTTCAATTTCCAGAAACCTAAAAAAATCATGTCAGCAAATTTGCTTTCTGGCAGTGGCGGCACACTTTAAAAATCTCACGGCACACTAAAGTGCCGCGGCACATAGGTTGGGAATCACTGCTTACGATACTCATGATCCAGATCCGCATACCAAATTTCATCGAAATATGTTGTACCACTTGCGAGAAATGACATTTAATGTGTTTTACTTGTATGGGAGGTTCCACGCCCATAGCCGATATTTTGCCTACTTTTTGTTCGTAGGTGCCTAATAGCAAGTAGACTCTCTACAGTTAAATTCAGAAAGAGTGCTTTAGTAGTTTTCTTTTTATAGCGTATTATATTTTTGTGGGCGGTGCCACGACCTTTAATATAACGGCATATCACATATTATTACTTATTTTCAGGAGTAAAATCTCTTACATTTTCATTATAATTGTTAGAGTCGTTTCTGAGTAATATTGAATCGAAATGTTCAATGGTTAAAAAGGCGGCGTGGTACTTCTTCGATACCGCCCACTTTTCGCATATTACAAGACATTGATAGGTAGTACCTACATACCAAATTTCATTAAAATCTCTTGTAACATTTGCGAGAAATAGCATTTAAAGTATTTTGCTTGTATGGGAGGTTCCACGCGCAATGGCGATATTTCACCCACTTTCAGAATAGAGATGCCCTATAGCAATTAGGCTTCACACAGTTAATTTCAGAATATTTTCTTTGTTAGTTTTCTTTTTATTCCGATTTATATTTTTGTGGGCGGTGTCACGCCCTTCAACGAGTTTTTCCAATATAACGGCGTATCACATAGTAATTCTTGTTTGCAGATGTAACATCTCCTAAATTTTCATTAAAATTGTTGGAGTCGTTTTCGAGTAATATTGAATTAAAATTTTCAAGGGCTAAAAAGTGGGTGTGGCACTTCTTCGATCCCGCCCACTTTTTGTTTTTTGCAAGGTATTATAAAAGCCGTACCTGTACACCAAATTTCATCCAAATACCTTGCATGGTTTGCGAGTTATGACTAAATCAAATTTAAAATTTAGGGCAGTGCCACACCCCCTGGTGAGCATTTACAAAGTTCAAACCTAACTCATTCTTCATTGTATGTTAATATCTAACTCTATTCCAAGTTTCATTAAAATTGCTGTAGCCGTTTTCGAAAAAAATATTTGGCACAGAAAAAAGTACAAAGATACAAGCAAACATACAATTTTAGCTCGTATAAGAAGAGAAGATATTGTTATGTTTAAATTGCTAGTCTATAAGGTTCTGTTACCAAAGACATTAAATAAATAAACAAATAATTAGGACAAGCTCTGAGCAAGAACTAAGCGAACTCACACAAGAGGGCGTGATACCTCCCATACAAGCCAAATTTTCAAAATGCAAAAAATCAATCATTATTTGAGGTAATGGAACCAAATTTCGCATAGATACTTGGAAGAGCACAAGCTCTGAGCAAGAACTGAGTGAGTGCGAACAAAAAAAAAATACCGCTTGTAATACAAGCAAAATTTTTGAAATGCTGCAATGTAGGGCATTTAATTTTTAATCAGGCCAAAGCTAAGACCCTTACTAGTTTTTTTATTAATGGACAGATAAATCTTATATATACCCTGTATATAAAAAGCAGTGTGACTTATACCATCCACTTGAAAATTATTCGGTGCCCTTTTGCAAAAATATGATCCTCCCCCGCTAAACGCTGTATTAAGTAGCTAAACTCTGTTGTAACATTCGTATATAAGCATTTATTGCATATGGAGCTATGCGTTTGATGCCAGATGACAACACTTTCGCTTATGTTTTTCAATTAGCAATGGGCGCTTGCCAACGTTATTTTATTTTTTCTTATCCTTAAATTTCCAGTACCTTTTTTTCAGAAATTTTTGTAGCAACACAACGTCTGGTGTTGTCGAGAATTCTCAAAGACAACAACAACAATAACAATAGCTGTAGCAGCAGAAACCAAAATCCACAACCATCGCTGTAGTTTTCTTATGAAAACGAGGGTGGAATTCATGTATTAACGTCAACATTTTTATGTTGAAAATGTGGAAAAAGTTTTCGAGCTTCGCTGTATTTTTTTGAGTGTTGTTGTTGTAGCGCTAGCTTGCTTCCTTTTCATTTCCTCATATTTTTCTTTGCTTTTTTGAGATTCCGTTGCTGTTGCCACCGCCGCCGCCACACAGTGTCGCGAGCCCATATATAGAGCGGCCAAAACTAGTAATCGTTATCCGATTTTGCTGAAATTTTGCACAGTGATGCTTTTATGCTGATTATGAAAATTTTAGAAAATGGGCGCGGTCCGCCCCTTTTTAAGCGTACTCCCAGTATAAAAGTATTAGTATCGGGTGATTTTTTTAAAGGTTTTTGATACATTTAAAAAGGCTAGATATTATCCTTTTAAATGCTTTTTGACTTTTTACGATCGCATAAGAAAAAAAAAAGTTATAGCAGTTATAACTTAAAATTAAAGTGAAATATTTCTATTTAGGAAATTCACTCATTTAAGAAAGCAAAAAGGAAGACTCTTCCTTAAAAATATTGAATTTAAAACTATGCAATCAAAAAGATGAAATCTTAAGCTTTAAAATGCTTTTTAATCTATTCTGATCGGCTAAGAAAAAAAAAGTTATGGGTGTTTGAGTTCAAAATTAATATAATATATTTACAAAATTTTGGTACTCGCTCTTTTTACAAAACGAAAAAAGGATTCTTAAAAATTACATATTTCGGTCAATTTTTATGCTAGAAAGATGTTTAAAAAACCAAAATGTGCAGAATTGCATCAACTTTAATTTTTGCCTGAACTTTTTTTTTCTGACGAACTGTTTTAAGTTATTGTTCAAAAAATTACTTTTTTGATCTTTGAAACCCCAAAAAGGGGAGTTACACCCCTTATTGAGCAAGAACATTTTTTTTCTAAAGTTACTATTTTCCAATAAAGAACTGTGTTAAGTTTCAAGTCCGCAGCAATTTTTTCCATTTAGATATTTAATTTTACTGTCCTAAGAATATTAATTTTTTATTGAAATTTAATCGAGGTCACTTTAGAAAATTAACGAAAAAAAAAAAAATTTTGGCACTTTTTTTCCGTCTGCTTATACATTGTACTCCTTTCTTTTGTTTCTAATTAAGGCAGTAGGGTTTTTCGCGTCATTCTTTTTGTATGGTCTTCCAAACTTTTCTTTAAAATTCACAAATAAGCAAAAAAACATATCCAATAATACTCAATCTGCTGAGTTTTCTACAAAAGCATAACGTAGAAGAAGTAAAGGCATGTATGGAATCCACTGGTTGCTACAGTGAAGCTTTAGCTGAATTTATACATAATGCTGGACATTTTGTTAGTGTAGTTAAGCCTTATTGCATAAAATCTTATGCAAGGAGTAAACATGTACGACAAAAGATTGATCAAACTGATGCAACAATTATTGCTGATTATTGCCAAAGGCAGGAACCAACTCGCTGGGCACCACCTTCTCCTGAAAAGAAAATAATATTGAGTCCAATAAAGTAACTGTAAACAAAACGTTAGTACAAAAATCTGCTCAAAGATTGCTCTACTATAGAGGAAAAATGTCATTTATTCGTAAAAAGTTGGTTCTAACTTAGTTATTTAGTAACATAAGCCTGCTTTTGATTTAAGAATCATGGAACGAAATTTTTTTTTTTTTTTTTTTTTTTGTGACATTTATTCTATTTTTACAAAACTCTAAGTTTACGGGGCTCGAATAACTATGCTATTAAGATATATTATTATTTTTTTTTTTTAATTTCTATTAGTTTAAGTATACTTAACAATATGCCATCCTTGATAGGTTCATATTTAAGACTTTAACTTTGACCTTTTGGCCGCACTCGCGACACTGTGCGCCACGATGAGCGCCATGTTGTTATTTTTCTGCTGCTACTGCTTCCTCCATTTCATTCCTTCTTTTTTTTTAATTTTCGTGTGCTTCTTCTTTAAAGAAAACAAAATGACGTTTTTTTACGGTCTCTTCAGTTTCATTGCTAGTTTGCCTCGGGGGTGGTAAAGTTGAATAAATGCTGCAAAAGGGTGTGGGTGTGAGACATTCTATCCCGGGAAACTTATCGTAGTTTTTTTTTGTATTTTTCGTATTGTTGTATTTGAATGTGCAGTTGTTTGACTCTAGAAGGAAGCTGCAGGTGGAGGAGTAAGTGGATTGTTGGAGCGTTTCATTCAATACAATTAAAAAACAAAAAACCCTGCTGAGAAAAAAAGGAACTTTGCCATTTGATAAGCCTTTGAAGGAAAAAAGATACGATCTAGGTATTTGAACAGTTGACTTTAAAATCCACACACTCCAATATGACGCAGGCACGTCGTCGAGAGCAGGTTAAGATATATGTACATAGGAATTTATTTTGAAAACTTTTCTCAAAATAAAACTAAGTATGTATAACCATACAGAATCGGGCTCAAAAATCGTCTTGATGCTATTGTATTTTGAGATATCGTTGCTTGAAGTGGCATTTAATTAAAAAACTTGACAGACAGATTTACAGCAGAAGGATACTAAAAATTTCGAAGAAATACAAATTGTGCAGTCCGTGCAGAAGAATACATATACGATAAACAAATATGATTGCTTTTTATATCGTATTTTTTATACCTTACACCCAGGGTATATTTACATACTTTGTCCTTCCGTTTTGTAACGCAGAGAAGGAGGCGTGGCAGATATGGAAAAGTATATATATTCTTGATCAGCGTCACCTCCTGAGTCGATATAGCCATGTCCGTCCGTCTGTCTGGCTGGCTGGGTGGCTGGCTGTGTGTGGAAATAAATTTTTTGGGAAAACTAAGCAAGATAATTCAATGAAATTTGGTACACAGCCTCCGTCGTCGAAATTAGCTCGGGGGATTGAAAATGAGTGAAATTGGTCAAATTTTGGAGTATTTTTCACAACAATGCAACCAAAATACACATAAATACTACAAATTGTCAGCGAAAGCTCTGAGCAAAAATTGGTCGAATTCGGACAAGACGGCGTGGCACCTCTCATATAAGCAAAAGGTTCAAAACGCTGTACTGAAAGCGTTTTTTGAGATAATCGAACTAGATTTGACTCGGACACTAAAAACTATAAATGCAAGCTTTAAGCCAAAACTCGATAAAATCGGACAAGAGGGCGTGGCTCCTCCCATATAAGCAAAAGCTTCAAAACGCTATTCTGAAAACTTTTTTTCAGATAATCCAGCCAAATTTCACTTAAATACTAAGAACTATAAATGCAAACTCTAAGAAAAAACTGGGTAAATTCGGAGGGCGTGGCACCTTCCATATTCGCAAAATTTTCAAAATACTGCTGTGTAGGGTATTTAATGTTTGGCCAGGCCAAAGGTTACACCCTTACGAGTTCTTCTTTAAGGTTGTTTTAATATTTGAAATATTCAATAAAATAAATAAAATTCAATTAAAATTACAAAAAAATACCTTCTCAATAACTAATAAAATCTCTAAAAAAAATGCTAAAATGCACCTGCATAAAGTAAAACGTTCACTTACTTGAGTTTTCCCAAGTATGGAATATAAGTATAAACTCCATTATTCGTTAGAAATTGTTTGCAATAACACAATTAACATTTTATTAACTTAAGCAATTTTCTCCTAACAAAATGATAATGTAACAAAAAACAACAAAATGTACATAATCATAATAGTATGCTTTAAGGAAATAGTACCTGGAAACCGTTCCCTGCTTTGTCAAAAATCTGATCTTGTTATTTTAGTCGATGTTCTTATTCATAGCAATTTTTTTGGTATGAAATTCGTATTTTTTCACCTCCAATGTTCATGCTTTCAAAATTATAAATTAACCGATGAGAATAATAATAAGAAAAAACTCGGAAAATATCGAATGGTATAGAAAAATATCAACAACTCCAATTTTTTTTGGTGAAATAGAATGCCCTAAAATAAATAAATGGGATATGCCATGCACCCAAAATATTTCGTCTCTTGTATGGCGGCTGAAATATCTTATTATCATACCTCGGAAAGTAAGAGACCTATTGGAAAAGACCGCAAGAATATTTTGATAAGGAAGAGTGTGGCTATTCGACGCCATTAATAAAAAAATATTTCACCTTTTCTTAAAGATACGCAGTAAGACTGAACACAGCGTTTTATTCAACTTCACGCAAGGATATTTCAAAATCCTGCTGGTACAATGACAGTTCTGCTGATGGTAAAAGGTGGACGTTATGCTTTAGATACTCATGATCCAGATCCGCATACCAAATTTCATCAAAATATGTTGTACTATTTGCGAGAAATATCATTTAATTTTTTTACTTGTATGGGAGGTTCCTCGCACACCGGCCATATTTTGCCCATTTTCAAGTCGTATGTGCCTAATAAAAAGAAAATTCCCTACAGTTAAATTCAGAAAGATTGCATTAGTAGTTTTCATTTTATAGCGTATTATATTTTTGTGGGCGGTACCACGACCTTCAACGATTTTTTTTAATATAACAGCATATCACATAATATTATTATTACTTATTTTCAAGGAGATTCTACTTACATTTTCATTATAATTGTTGGAGTTTTTGAGTAATATTGAATCAAAACTTTTAATGGTTAAAAAGGCGGCGTGGTACTTCTTTGATACCGCCCACTTTTCGGTTATTACAAGGCATTGATAGGTAGTACCTATATATCAAATTTCATTAAAATATCTTGTAACATTTGCGAGAAATAGCATTTAAGGTATTTTGCTTGTATGGGAGGATCCACGCTCAACGGCGATATTTCACCCACTTTCAGAATAGAGATGCCATATAGCAATTAGGCTTCACACAGTTAATTTCAGAATGTTTTCTTTGTTAGTTTCCTTTTTATACCGATTTATATTTTTGTTTGCGGTGCCACGCCGTTCAACGAGTTTTCCCAATATAACGGCGAGTTACATATTAATTCTTGTTTGCATAGGTAACATTTCCTAAATTTTCATTAAAATTGTTGGAGTCGTTTTCGAGTAATATTGAATCAAAATTTTCAAGGGCTAAAAAGTGGGCGTGGATTTGATTGGATTATTCTTTGATTTCGTGTTTAAGATATTGCCATATTTTTTGGAATACCGAATACTTTTGTGTATTGAATTTAAGTAGGATTTTGCTTATAAGCTCTTTTTTACATTTTGAAGTTACATTTTAGGAAAGTTTTTTTTAATATATAAAACAAGATTTACCGAATTATAATTACTAGAGTTCGCCTTGTGGCCGAAATTCGACCATTTCGATCTGACTATAAAGCCTTGGTCGATAAAACACAAAAAGCTTTTAATATTCTTCCTTAGACTTCTGGTTATCTGCATTCATCGGTGCAGCAGCTTAGTTGCAATAGCGTGCTTGTCATTTAGAGCCGTGTTATTCCTATGAAAGAGCAAAAAGTTTTTGATATCTTTCCGTCCTGCTCATTCTATCCCCATACCAAAAACAATGCCGTGAGCGTGGGGCACCGCGCACTGAAAAACATTATGGTCATATTATCGTTCCTTAGTGCTAACCCTATCTCCATACCAAATTTCGTCAAAATCGATGCAACGGTTTAGCTGTGAGAGCGTTTTTTTCCATTTAGGAGCGAGGCACCGCCCACTGAAAAACATAATGGTCATATTATCGTTCCCTAGTGCTAACCCTATCTCCATACAAAATTTCGTTAAAATCGATGCAGCAGTTTAGCCGTGAGAAAGTGCTCTTTATTTAGGGGCATGGCACCACCCACTTAAAAAAAATATAGTCCTATGCACTGCTCCTCTTCGCACCCTTTTCAACAAAAAAAAATCAAGCAAATCGGTTGAGATTTAGGTATGGAAACGGACTGAACCGATTTCGTTTGCCTATTTATATATAGGAAGCATTCCATGCCAAGTGTACCAGCTCAAAATTTTTTTTTCTCCGATTTCGCTCATATTTGGCAATATGGTAGATCCGGTGTGCAAGAACAACTATCCTTGAGGATTTGGTCCTAGAACCATTTGTTGTTAAAATACTGGGTGCTGAAGTTGGCGTTATTAGTCATTTCATGAAAAGGGTGTTTTTTTAGAAATTTATAGCATACACTTAAGTTTGTAAATTGATAAATCTAAGTTACTGGTCCCATTCATTTTGAAGTGTTCTTTTTACAAAAAAATATTTATTGGTAAAAAATAAATCCGTAACGGATAAAAAATACGAGAATATGAACCCGTTAAGGATTCGTAACCCATTATATTTAAAAAAAAAAATAAAAAGGGTGCACCAAGCCCCAAATTAGCTTTAAAAAAGAAAAAAAGATTTTTTTCCACTAAAAATAATTTTTTTTTTCAGTGTCATTTTGTTTTCAAAAGCTCATATTTGTCTGCACTAACCCTGAAAATTTCATAAAAATCGGATCAAAATCCGAGGAGCTATGAATTTTCAAACATGTGATTATCTGAAAGTTGGATCGGACTTCATATGGCCGCCATCTTGGATTTTTTCGGAATTTCGCAAAATCATTTTACCACAGTTATACTTATGTCAAATACTAACTTTTTACCAATTTTTATAAAAATCGGAGATATCAACCCAAATCTTAATCGATTACGCAAAGAAATCACATGTTAAGGACTACAAAAGTTCCGCTTTTGACTAAAATGAAAAGTTTCTCTAGTTTAAGGCTACATTTTTCTGAGAAGCCGCTTACCAAAATTTAACATTATTGAGCTCAAAATTTCGTTATTCACCACGCTCAGCCCATTGAAGCTTGTATACAAAAATTGTTTAGTTTTGAAAGCAAAGAACGCTTTGTAAAAATTTTTAGTAGTAATGAGCAAACCAAGACCATAGCAGTCATGGCCCTAATGTATATGTATTTCGTTTTCATGCGTGTCATTAAAATTATAAGCATTTGAGGAAAAAAAGCACTAAAAAGGTGGTCACTCAAATCGGCAGATGTGCTGCGTTCCACGTTATGTATGTAGGTATACAAAAAAAAAAAAAAGAAAACGTTTGACCAGACGGCTGCCCGTGGACATCATCACCAACAGAACAAAATGTGCATGTCCTGAACTATTTCAATTAGTTTGACGTAAGCTTGTCGTAGTATGTCGGCTTTGTTATCACCAAACAAACGGGTTCAAGTTACGGCCGCTACAAAAATCCCTTCAAATTGCATTGAATTATCCTTAAAAAAGTAATACACTTTTGGGTAGGAAACGCAAAGGCAAAAATAAAAAAACGTCAGCTCAAAATTAAATCCTTTTTCAAAATAAAAATAAAAACTGCATTTAAATTAATATTCGTGCTTTTGGTCCCTTTTTTTTGGAATCTCACTTTTGTAAGGACACTCTCTTTCCTTTTGTCTGATTGCCGTTTGCAAATGTTACTCATATCCTAACATGTATGCTTTTGGGATGAAAGGACAATCGATTACTGACCAGTACACGAAATGAAAACAGGTTTTCTTTCCCAGCACCACAAAAAATAAAAAAGGCGCCAAACTTCCAACTTATAAAACCAGTCATAGAATCCAATTCAGTTATTGATCCTGTCGAAACAAAGCTAAAAAACCCTAACAATGCTTACAAAAGGAAACTATCTTACTGTTTTCTTTGCCGGACACAAGAAACCCGTTCTTCTCTTTTCCTTAATGACTCGTTCCCTTTTGGGATAGCGGCAACCCAAGTATTATTGCAAGAATTTCTCACAACCCAACGTTCAATAGCAAACAGGTAATCCGTCGACTTGACCGGTGGTCAAGCATAAGGATTTTAATTCTTAAACAAAATTTGCGTCTCATAAAAAAAGACGGAACGAATGACAAAAGCAACCCCCTTGGTTTGTCATTGTATTATATATGTGTGTGTGTATGTAGATAAAATAAAATTTCATTTCTCGAAACACTCCAAAGAACATCCTTTAAGAATGTGTCAGCTAAAACTTTAACTTTAAAAATTTAATTTATCGAAAGGGCTACTCACTAAATATACACGGAGAAAAATGAGTGCCACAATTTTTATTCTGTTCTAGCAGTAAAAACTTAAAGCAATTAACACTAATAGGGCTATTCCGGCTAAGACAACAGAAAGTCTTTCGTGTTACTTTCCAAGACTTTTTAAGGTTTCAATACTCCGCACAGTGGGAGAATAGGCCAATCTAGCGGCGTTTAATTAAATTTTTTTGATTTAGCATTGCAAAAAATTGTATTTACGTACCGTGTTCCAATACCCCAATGAGCTTATTAGTAATTTTTGCTTTGGTCAACGAGTTTTCTATGAAAAGTAATAAAAGTTCAAACTTCACTTTTATATTCCAAATTTAAATAAAATATTTTCTCTTTTTTCAATATTATTTTTCTTTGGCTACAAAATCGTTATTAATTTGTTTTATTATAACTATCTTTACTAGCCTAAATTGTAGCTAAAGGTTTGTTTTAAATAAAATACAAGTCGATAGTATGTGTACGTATGTTTATTATTAAGAAATTATAGCACAAATTATGCACTGTGTTAGTTAATTTCTAGTAGCCTATAAGGTTACCGGACATAAATCCAACGAACATAATCACCATTTACGAAATTTTTTCGGTATTGAGGGTTATGTCCGACAAATTTAATTCAGATTGAAAAAAATTTTTGCAACAATCCATTTAATAAAATTTATACAAGTAGTGTTCCGACTGATCCGTGGTCAAAGGATTTTTGGGAGTTTTAAATCTTGATTTTCCTTATTAATATGATTCATTGTGACTGTGAAATACCTAAAACGATGAACTAGTTTCCCACCCTTTACTTTTTGCCAAATACCAGAAAACTTACCTCATGCTAATTACCTTTCTAAAGTAGGTCCGAACATGAAAATCAAGTCAAGAAATGTTGAAGTTATTGACATTTTTGTGAAGCCACATTTAATGTTGTGTAGTGCTGAAAAAATCATAATTCCAAAACCGTTACGGATATCGTCTTGATTTTGGATTCGTATGAAAAACAATATGGTTTTCTTCACACAAAAAATAGAACATAAAATTAAGGAAAAAATTCATTGAATTTGAGCCGAGAACAGCATTCATTGACTTTATGAATTATTTCATAAAATATAAGAATTAAATTCATAAATTTTTATTTTATTTTTCAAAAAATAAAAAATTTATGAAATTTTTATTTTATTTTTCAAAAAATAAAAAATTTATGAATTTCGCTCTTAGTACAATCATTTGGGAGAGTAAAATGATGTTACCTGGAATGTTTTGCGGGATTTTTGCAAATGAGTTATTTTATAGATTTCGATGTGCTCTTTCAGAATTTCAACTTTGCTACCTAGAGTCGTGTTCGCTCGCGCCGCCATATTAGAAAAATGGCGTCCAAAATCAGTTTTTTGCAAATATCTCTTTAACGGTTACATTTAGAGAAAAAAATTGTGGCGCAATATTGTAGCTTACAATGTACTATGCTCCATACTATGTTAAATTTTGAATGATTTTCAAGTCGCGATATCTCATGAACGGTAAGTTGGACAAAAAAACAGTTCGAAAAGACCGTTATAGGGAATTAGTCGTTTTTTTTCTAGGACGAACCATTTTGGAGCTATTTTGAAAAAACGTTTTTTTTCAAAATTTTAGGTTTGTTGAAAATATATCTCCTAAACTATAGGTCATGTGAAAAAAAATAACATGTAGCTTATAGTGAAAGTAATTCCCTATAAATAAGTGTTTTTACTTTGAACGTGTGACTCACCGTTCATAAGTTATTGTAATTTTAAGCTGAATACATCACTGTGCCTACTCATAAGCGGCATGCACAATTTCTTAATTTTTTTTCAAATTTTGAATGAGGATATCTCCTGAGTTATAAGTCGTACAGAAAGAATTATGAGGTCAATTTTATAAGCTACAATATTGCGCCACAATATTTTTCTCTAAATGTAACCGTTAAAGAGATATTTGCAAAAAACTGATTTTAGACGCCATTTCTCCAATATGGCGGCGCGAGCGAACACGACTCGAGGTAGCAAAGTTGAAATTCTGAAAGAGCACATCGAAATCTATAAAATAACTCATTTGCAAAAATCCCGCAAAACTTTCCAGGTAAAACTACCAAATGACTGTACTATCTTATACATATTTTATGAAATGATTCATATAGTCAATGAATGCTGTTCTCGGCTCAAATTCAATGAATTTTTCATTAATATTATGTTGTTTTTTTTTTGTGTGTTTTGAAAAAAAAAAAAAATATTTTGAAATCTTGTACTAAAAGAATACTAACTAGTAAGGGTGTAACCTTTGGCCGGGCCAAAACTACACTGCAGCATTTTTAAAATTTTGCTCATATGGGAGGTGCCACGCGCTTGCATTTACAGTTGCTGGTGTCTGAGTAAAATCTAGTTCAATTATCTCAAAAAACGTTTTCAGTATAGCATTTTTAAGCTTTTGCTTATGTGGAAGGTGCCTCTTGTTCGAATTCGTTCAGTTATTTTTCAGAGCTTGCGCTTACAATTCGTAGTATTTATGTGTATTGTCGAGAAAAATACTCCTAAAGTTGCATTTTGAATATATTTTTTGTATGGGCGTGTCCGTTGACCGATTTCTTTAATTTTCAATCCCACGATCTAGCTTTGACGACCTTGTTCAGTTTTCCCAGAAAGTGTGTTTCCACGCACACCTAGCCAGACAGACGGACATGGCTGTATCGACTCAAGAGGTGACGCTGATCAAGAATATATATACATTTCTATACCTGCCACGCCTCCTTCTCTGCCGTACAAAGGAAGGAGAAAGAGAATATACCCTTGGAGTTTAAAAATGAAATGTCAAAATTAATAGAAGAAAATAAAAAACTACAGAGTGAAGTTGTAAACATAGATATTGCCATCAATTCTAATGTACAACAAAATACTTTGGATGGGAGCCTCGACATGAATATAAATGAAAATATGGTGTTATATATCAGCGTAAAGCTAGTTCGTAGAAATAACAACGATATTGTCAATACACAGACTACAAGTATTTCCAACAACAAATCTTAGTCAGCAAACTGCACCTCGGCCTCAACAAATTGAAACCAATAGCACAAGACTCTAGAACAGTGGTCGGCAAATTAATGAGTGAGACTTTAAGTTTTAGAGAAGATAGATTGAAGAAAGAAAAGGATAGAGGGAGCTAGGTAGATTTTTGAGTGCACAATTGTGCTATAGAAAGCCGATCACTGGTCTAGAACGAGAACTAGGCATTCGTCGCGAGACAACGCTGAAAAACCTTCAAAGAAATATAAAAGCAAAAACGCACGCGAGTGATGCTTGTGCCGTTACATAGAACGCGGAAACGCGTTTTCAAATACACTCAGAATGGCCTTTATTATATAGGCAGACTTGCTCCTGCACTTCGCTTATACGTTTTTCCTTAATTTTGATTTTTTTTTTCAACTGCGAAAATTATTTATAAATAAATAAACAAAAGAAATGAAATGTCAAACGCAAATGATGCGTTCGAAAAGTTGAAAGTTGGTCAACTCTACGCATTGAACGCAACGCGCGCGTTGTTCGCTTTTCTGTATGTATCACTCTCCATAAGGAGCTATGTTTTTAAATCAACTGTCAAAGCCTTTAATGCGCGCGCTGCCCTGTATGTACTGGCGCCTTTACACAGGCTTACAAACAAAAAAAATTCATGGGGTTTTGACCAGAATATTTGTTTCCTAGGGACTTTGACGTCCTGAATCCGAATCCGGGGTCTGTTTTTTTCTAGAAGTCTGTGAAAAAATAGGTTGGGGTTGTTCCAAGTATTAAATTCAATAGCTCCGAAATTGTTAATGTTGATACTGCGAAAAATTTGGGAATCATCTTCAACAAGTTGTTAACATGGAACAATCACATCAATACGGCGATTGGAAAAGTGTATGGTATGTTGCGTGTTTTATGGACCACAATTTGTTACGCCCTTCAAAACTAGGCTCCTTTTAGCAAAATCGTATTTGATCCCTGTACTGCTGTATGGCTGTGAAATCTTTTCTAATTGCGACAGTATCTACAAAAACAAACTAAATATGCTGTATAACAAAACATTGCAAGATATATATTTGGACG